>JAHSPW020000004.1:36159096-36454096 GCA_019985065.2 Arctostaphylos glauca | reverse complement strand
TTGACTATGATGAGGTATTCGCTCCCGTTACTCGCTTAGAAACTATAAGATTAATTATTTCTATAGCAGCTCAAATGAAATGGAAAATCTATCAAATGGACGTCAAATCCGCTTTCTTGAATGGCTTTCTTGAAGAAGAAGTTTATATAGACCAACCTAGGGGTTATGAGGTGAAAGGGCATGAGAGTAAAGTTTTAAAATTAAAAAGAGCCTTGTATGGTTTAAAACAAGCGCCAAGGGCATGGAATAGTAGAATTGATAAGTATTTTGAAGAAAATAATTTTACTAAATGCCCTCATGAGCATGCCCTTTACACCAAAGTGGAGAATGGAGATGTTTTGGTTGTTTGCTTGTACGTAAATGATTTGATATTCACCGGCAACAATCCAGGAATGTTTGAAGATTTCAAGCAAGCAATGACTCGAGAATTTGAAATGACAGATATTGGGCTCATGTCATACTATCTTGGAATCGAAGTAAAGCAAAGCAAAGATGGCATTTTCATCTCTCAAGAAGGCTATGCGAAGGAAGTTCTTAAGAAGTTCAACATGGCTAATTGCAAACCAATTAGCACGCCGGTAGAATGCGGAATCAAGTTGTCAAGGTTTCATGATGGAGAAAAAGTAGATCCAACATATTTCAAGAGTTTGGTAGGAAGCTTGCGCTATTTGACAAACACAAGGCCCGACATACTCTTCGGCGTTGGACTCGTGAGCCTTTTCATGGAGGAGCCAACCACAATGCATTTAAAGACGGCCAAGAGGATTCTCCGCTACATAAAAGGTACACTTGATTTCGGCCTACTTTATTCATCATCTAACAATTTTCGGCTTGTTGGATATAGTGACAGTGATTGGGCTGGAGACATAGATGATCGGAAAAGTACAACCGACTTTTATTTTACATTGGTAACACGGCATTTACATGGATTTCAAAGAAACAACCGATTGTCACTCTCTCCACTTGTGAGGCCGAATATATCGCTGCAGCTTCATGTGTATGTCATGCAATGTGGCGAAGGAATTTACTAAAGGAGCTTAATTTCACACAAGAAGAAGCAACGGAGATATTCGTGGATAATCAATCGGCGATAGCACTAGCAAAGAATCTGGTCTTCCATGATCGTAGCAAGCACATTGATACAAGATATCACTTTATAAGAGAGTGCATGGCAAACAAGGAGGTCCGAATGACATTCACAAGGTCACAAGATCAAATTGCCGATATTCTAACCAAACCGCTCAAGCATGACGTCTTTTTCAAGCTAAGAGTTTTTCTTGGAGTTACTAAATCAAGTTTAAGGGGGGATGTTGAAGTATAAACTTAATTTGGCCCAAAGAAAAATAAATAAAGCCCAAGACAAGCCCAATACATGAGGCCCAAAGAAGAAGATATTTTTTAGGAGATAAAATCTAGTTTCTAGAACTTTTCTAGAATATCTAGTTTCTAGAAGGATTCTAGAAAATCCTTGTAAAATATATAGATATTTTGGTGACATGCCTAATTCTAGAATGTATCATAAAGTATTATTTTGTAAGTTAAAATATCTAGATCTAGAATCATCTTTGTAGTAGTATAAATAGGGGTGGGTCTCTAGCCATTTAGTTGTAACTAAAAAGTATGAGTCCAAGTGTAATACAAGTATTTCCTTCCCATTCTTGTCTTAAGTATTTTACTCTCTTCTAAATATATTGTCCAAACCATCCTCTTCCAACAGTTCGTCTCGTAGACTAAGGGGGTGTTGCCAACAGACTCTTAGCAGCCTGGAGGACTCCTTTCCGTAACAAGTTTTTCTGAACTAAGCTTGACCACTTCTTTTTACCTCTCAAAATTTGCGACTTCCCTTGCCTGAGTAGAATTGGCAGGATTGTGTTCGGAATTGGTGGGTTGCTGAGCATTCAAATGAATCATTGGATGAAGATGTGGATGGGTCAAAATCGTTATTGGAGGCTAACATGAAATCAAAACCGAGGGGGCGGTGGGCTCGGTGTAAAAAGTAAGATCCAAGTCCGTGCAACCCCACCTCTAGCAAGTAATCAAATCCTCCGCAACATTGGTCAAGAGACCTTTAGTAGAGGTGAATGACCAGCTAGATGGATAGTAGTTCAAAAGCTTGTGCATCGATCAATCGTAACCCCTAGCTCTAGAAGACCAGTGTATGGCAATGCCCTATTTATGTCATCCTCAAAGTAGGGTTAGTGCTTACATGGCTCTAAGTTGCATCCAAACCTGAAAATAATTAGGACAGGAAAATTGATCAATAAAAGAATAAATAACAGATCATAGCAGAATCATATTGGGAGCCCACCCAACATGCGGAATGCACTCGGCTTCCTCATCGTTGATTGGGTACTCCCGAACCAGAACAAGCTCAAAACATTTGGCTGAGGACAGTAGGGCCTAAACCGAGTTGTGACCCCCACTTCGAGGCTGTAAAAAAATATTTTTGGGGCTTCTATGCACTCACTATCTCACCAGATTTCTAGAGGCACACTCGGAAGAACAACAATGGCAGATTGCAATCTACCCCATGTTGGTGCCCATGAGGGTGTTGAGTGCTACCAATCCAGACATGACACGATAAAAGTTATCGATGCCCTAAAAGGAGGAATCCTTTATAAGCATAAGGCTCTCATAATAAGGGATGCAGGTAAAACCTAATGCCACCCTCAAGTATGGCCATTAAGGGGAAGAGAGTGGAATCGTCATCAGTAGCATGGGCTAGAAACTTGTCATTTTCTAGTGGGTGCACCCTTACAAGTTTGGAATCAAATAGACTTCCTTAAAGCTCTCTCTATAACGGTCTGAGAACATCCTTCCTAACACAATTGCCATGAGGAAAGTTCAAAGCAGAAATCAAAACTCGCACATCTAAAAAAATAGAAAAGGAGGCAAGAGCATAGAATGTCTTGGAGTGCTTGGGTAGCCAATGGAGGTTAACCGTTGGGCTCCCTCATGTTTATAAGAGAAATTGGGCGGGATTGGAAAAGAGAATTTTCAAGAGAATCACCCAAAAGTACAAAAAAAGGGCACACCGCATTTAATGCAGTTGCAGTAATCGGCACACGCATGATGTAAGAAAGAAGAGATTGTCAACTGAACTCCTCAGCAAGTTAGCTTACTGCCGCTCGGGTCCCAAAGCCGGGTAGGCCAAGCAAGTGCAACCTAAGGGACAATTGTGGAAGGTGAATAAATTTGAGTTCGTAGATAGAATCTGATCCCAACTACCAATCTGATGCAAAACATAATCATGGACTATCAACTCAACATATCATCCCATCAATTTAATATAGAGCTAATCACATCTTTATCGATCTTCCTCAGAAGATATCGAATTGGACTATTAAAATCTTGGTCGACTTAGCCAGTCAACGTGAACATCCTGATCATTCTTATGATGTATCAAATCAATTCATGGTCAGGAATGGCTAGTGCTAAAAATGCACATATATTTATTAGAAAACTCAACCAATCCCTATAAATAAAGGTGAATACCAATGAGAAAGGAGAATGATCACTTGGAACCAGGTTGATTACTCATAACATATTTAGCCACTTACATATAAAAATCACTATAAGTATTGCTTTATATATCTATTTCTTATATTTGTATGCGCTTTACAAAACACCTATTTTACGAGCTTTCCCTCATACTAGTACTTACTTAACCATTAGAGGACGTTTTGCTATTGGCTAGGGTGAACCTTCTTTCAACTCCAACAAAACACGTAGAGAAGTTCATAAATCCATACCCCATAGAGACAAAGAACATTTGAAGCGTGGACGACCCATTATCCACTTTCCATTAACATCAAGAGAACATTTGAAAGGTGGATGATTCAACATCTGGAATACTCGATCATTAGACGGGTCAGTTTTGAACTTTCCATGTGATAATCAAAATCCACCAACAGCACGTGTAGTTATGATTTCATTTCACTTTTCCATGAAGATCAAACTACTATAAATGGTAGTTTGTTACTCTTCGGCAATATTTGTGTGTTTGCTTCATGTTCTTTTTTTAGGGTTTCAATATATTTTGTGTGTGATTCTTGTTTTGTGATTTGATTTGTGATTTCGTGATCATGTTGAAGTTTGTTGTGGTTCGTACACCTTTTTCTCATACTACGATTCTAGAGTTTTCCAAAATTGGGGTTTTTTTCAAAATTCTACTTATGGTTCAAACAATCTTGGGTTTGCATAGGATTTTAAAACTTAATTAGGTCGTGGATGCTATTGATGTTAATTAGGTATTTTTGTTTTTGGTTTTATGATGAACAGTGATGTTCACTCATCCAAAATTTTGATTCACCTACAAGGGGAAAATGTGTAGGTCTAATATGTTGATCCTGATACGTATAGTTACATCAAATTCTTGCAAGATGTGAATGAAACTATTTTGACTCACATGCTCTCAAATATTTTGCTAGCTATAACTATTTTGTATGAACTTCTTGGCACTGGTTATAGTTTGTATTAGACTCAAATAAAGATGTAATGGATTTTTCAACATGAAAGGTATTAGCATCAGTAAGAACACTAATGTAGATGAAAACAATTCCAATGTTGGATTCATTGACAAAGAACCTAATGTGTGAGCTACTAATTAATACCGTACAGATGAGGGATTAGGAATGAATGATGAGGGTAAAGAGTGGAACATGTGTGTTGATGTAAAGTCCGAGCCAGAAAATATGGTTAGTCTAGGGATTCTGAATGTACTAATGGGGAATTTGATCAGGTGCTTAGTGACTTCCTATCATGGGATGATGAATGGAGTTATTCTAGTGATAAAAGGTGAGGAATGGAGCTCCAAATAGAGATGGGAGTTTGACACAAGTTACCATGGGGAAGGCAGAATTTGATAATGAGAGGGAGGTGGTACTACAGAAGAGGATGATTTACCCAGATGTGGATGCATTCAGGGCTAGATTAAGAGATTACACAATGGAAAAGGGGTTCAAAATAGTGAGGGAACAGAATGAGAAATAAAGGGTGGCTCCCCATTGTGCTGCTACAGGGTGTATTCAAGGATTCATGCCTCTCCTCTTAGTGATGGGGTGACATATAACATAAAATCCCTGAAGGTAGGGCGCCCATGCAGTAGGCATAATCAGAATGAGGATGCCACCTAAACTTGGATTGTAAACAAAATCATTGCTTCATTCATAGAAAACCTCCAATTGACTTTAGATGTCGTGCAAGAAAAACATCATACTAAGTATAGATTGGATGCTAGTAAAATGAAAGTGTATAGAGCTAGGAGGAAATGTTTGGATATACTAGAAGGCAACCATATTGAGCAAGATGGCATACTGCCAACATATGCAGTAGAGGTTAGGAAAACAAACCCTTAAACCCTGGGGTTTGTTTTCGATGCAACATGCGAGAACATCTCTTAAGGTCAATCCAGTCTTCTAAAGGCTTTTCATATGCTTTGAGGCGATGAAAGTTGGTTTTAAATGGGTGCATACCTTACATAGGTGTTGACGGGGTGCCATCTGAAAGGGCCTTTTAGAGGGGGTTGTAATTATATAGTTTCACTTGATGGAAATAATGAGTCGTTTCCTATAGCAATAGTTGTTGTGGAGGTGGATTGTAAGGATTTTTTATCTTAAATTTGCAGGATAATAGGGAACAATGTGATGCCAAGCCTTTAACCTTAATGTCTAACCAACAGAAAGGGTTGGATGAGCTTGTCACCAAAATGACACCACATGCATCTCATAAGAAGTGTTGTAGGCATGCTTTTAGAACTCTAAAGGTAGCTTTCCATGGTTGGCCTTGAGAAAACACTTTTGAGTAGCAACTAGAGCATACAATGAGGGAGAGTACAATCATGCAATGGCTGCATTTAAGTCATAAATTGTGAGGCCTATGCATACCTTGTGAAATTGGGAGTCCATTCATGGTCTGGGCATGAATTTGATGGCAGGATTAAGAGTGACCAGATTACCAACAACCTAGTGAGTCCTTTCAACAATTGGATAGCTAATTTGGGGGGTAAACCAATACTTACATTGCTAGAAGGAATTAAGTGCAAGAAGAAGAGGCATCAGAAAAGGGTTAGTTTGACCCATAGAATTATAGCAAACATTAAGAAGCAGGTAACTGCAACTATGGGGAATGTGACCCCTAGCAAGCCATTAGACACCCTTCCACTCAGAAGAATACCTGGAAGGCCTAGAAAAAATAGCAAGTATGAGCTTACAGATGCAGGGGTTAGGTACTTGGCTAACTTAGGGAGTATGAATTGTGTATGTAGGCAATGGAAGATAACTAGAATACCTTGTAGACATGTTATGGGTTTTATAATTTATGGTAGGAATAATATTAAGGAGTATGTTCCCCATTACTTCTTGAATGAGATGTACACGAGCTAATGTAAGGATGATTCACTCAATCTTTGACCAGACCATGTGGAATGTGACCCCTAGTGATCCATTACACCCCCTTCCACTCGGGAAAATGCTTGGAAGGCCCAAACAAAATAGGAAGAAGGAGGCTGCTGAGATACTTGTCAATCCAAGAGATCTCGTACTTTAAAATGTGTTGGTGCATAAGATTTAGGCATAACAAGCGGAAATGTTGTATACCTAATTTGGATCTCGAAAAACCTTCGAGAGCAACAGTTGAAAAATCCTTATGATGAAAAAGGACACTCTTGTCTATGGATGAGTCTTGAGTCATATTAGACTTTGGTAAACTTGACCATGGATGTCTTATCTTCATTTTACACAAAAATATTTTTTATATTATCATACGACTCCTCAAATGGCGTGCTCGATTCTACAACAAAGGATGCATGTCAGTCTATGCAGACATACATCGATTCTTATTGAATTATCAAATCACACTAACTCGCGATATGGCACGCCATATCGTCTGTAACTACTCGAATGCGGTTGCGTGTGCCAGCAAACTACTGTATGCTAGTACATCAACTTCCGTACACTATCAAGTTCTTTCGTATGCCAATCCGGATTGTCTGGTCCAATCACTAGCTCTGCGACGAGGTTGAGTGCAAGTCACTCCACAACATGTATAGCTTTTGGGAATTTTTTATCCTATATAGGACCTCCAAGCTTGAGAGAAGAAGATAACTTTTCTCTTTAAAGGAAGCAATTAGGAGAGGAAACCTTTCTCTCAAAAGGGTGAAATTCATTAGAGTTTTGCGTAAAAACATCTTCAAAAATGGAGTATTTTTGGATCAAACTAGAGTTTTCAGAAGTACTTCAAAACAAGTTAGGAGCATCCAAGTCAAGTAAAAGTAGAAGAGTAGGGATGGACATTGAATAAGTAATCCAATTTTTACTTATTCACTTCCAATCATATTCTCGAGTACTTGTGTCATAGTCTAGATAACCAAGAGACAATCCAGGTGTAGATAGCATCCTGCTAGATTGAAATTGTTCTTGAGGGAATTTCAAGAAATTTGCATAGTAGTCCACACTACCAATGAGTTTTTCATTGTCGCATTTCTTGAGATCCCAATAGTAGTCAACTCGCTCTTCTAAGTCTCAAGTGGTAGGTGTGCGCACTCCTATGTAGGTGCATACTACTCACGGGGTCGATGCATGCATCATTTCCTTGCATGCACCGATCTTGTCATTTTCATCTCCATATTATGTGTGTTTTCAACACTAGGGAATCATAACATGGACACTATTCTGATTCTTGACTAGAATGTGTTGTTTGGCGCAATTGTACATACTACCTACGAAAGGGTAACATCAATTTTACAATAGCGCCCGCCATTCCGCGTAATCAACAGTGGCGTTAGGGTTTTACACTAAAAGCCATGACTTTATGTAATTGATTAATATATGTTTGAATTATTTAATAAATAATTTTTTTTCTTGATGAGAATTTTTATAGGCAATGTTTGCATTATATCTTATCATATTGTGTATGAGTGTCTCTTATTCCATATAATAGATAATCTGGTGTGTAGAATTTAGCTTACACACAGAGGATTAGATTATCGGTTCTTGTAAAATATAAATTTTTGGTTGATAGTCTCAGGTGGAACTGGACACACTATCAGTAGGACTGTAAGACAGTGTTTTGGTAGGTCTGTCTTGACTACGAAATTGTATAGTTTTAACTCACAGTATTAGTACACTTTGTGTGTATTGAACAAGACCACTTTGAAGTAATTGTATTTATACTAAAAATAGAATACAATTCACACCTCATGGTTATTATGAATGCTTGTGCTCTTAACCCAAAGATAATTAATCAATGTTTACATTTAATGTTATTGACTTTGATTCATCATAGAATGAGGTTATATGCCTATAGTCTCGATGAGTTAGGTTACAATATTAAGTATATGATAATTGTTAATTATTTATGGAATCCACATCCTTTTATAGGAATTGATGATATCCTCTTGAAGAAGTTTATAAGTTCCAATTATGTAAAACTATGTAGGTAGATATTATTATCCGACATAACGAATAAACTAAGTGGAAGGTCTCATTGAATTTCATAGATGTTGATTAAATAAATTATCAGTAATTTATTTTAATTAACAGTACCTGTAATCTTAACGTGAGGAGATAAATAAATATTTAATAACATGGAGCTCAAAATATAATTTTGAGATATGGGAAGGGAATGCAATTATAATTCTGTAGTGGAATGAATTGTAATTTATATAATTTAAAATTAATCCAAATTGGATTAGGAATCCCGAATTAGATAGGAAGCCCAGCTCATACTTCTCCTGGGGTCCCTATTATTGCCTATATATATATACCGCTATGCCTTTTAGGTCGGACACAATTTGATACTTGAAATATTGAGAGAGGTTCTATGAAGACAAGGAGGTCACGTTTTTAAGTCTACGCTCGGTTTGTGATCAAGGTGCAATAGATTACGGTAGAACATCTCAAGGTCAGTTGAGGAAGATCATTCCAACCATGCTAAAAAATTGATTAGGATCAAATTGTGAAGATTGTCGAGATCAAACTAGAAAGATCTCAAAAGTATGAACCCTAGTTCCGCCTAGTAGGATTTTATATTTTTTATTGTATAATCTGTACGTGTTCATCACTAGGTCTCGGGAATCAATCCCTAATAGTGGTATCAGAGCTGGCTGTGATAACGTGTGTGGTTTATACAGACCATGCTGTCCAAGTAAAGTAGGACGTAGTATTATTCTAACTTCTATTTTGCAATTTCTCCTATCCCACTATTATGGTCACACATGTGTGATTGTTTGATAGCCAATTTTAGTGTGATTGGATCCCATATTGTTTTTATGTGTGGTTATATTTTTTTATTACTAGTTTTGGGGTTTGTAATATTAATACGTAGCATGTGAACTCCGGTCTGATGGAAGCTTAGGGTTTGATATAAGGATTTTAGTTTATTTATAGCGTCTGTTTTTATTAATATAGCCTTGTGAACTCCTATTTGGAGGCATAAAATTAATATGTAATAATTACCAGGTTCTGATGGTTGAAGAAACTCAACGGCTTTAGAGAAATTGATATATTTCTATTGAAAAAACAGTATATAGCTTCAACATCTTCGACCCCTGTGTCAGCATCATCTTTGCTTTTGGGAACAAGTCGACGGGAAGAATCAAGCTTCTTTTGAAAACTGATGATTTGACCATACTAGTTGAGATTGCTATTGTGTTTATGTTTGTTTACCCACATGTGGTTGGTATTGTTTCCTTATTTAGTTATAGTTCTCATATTATTTTGGACAATATGGAATATTGACCTGTACCTGGATCACTCACATGGAAATATTTTTAAATAACTAAGTGGGAGAGTGAGTTCGTCACGTACAAATTTCATGGTCTCCATCACTAGTCTGTAGATAATATGATTAATTTTGTGTGTTGATTTTGAACCTTCCCACACATCGGACAAAATTAATTGTGGAATCATTAGTACAAGCTTCATTGTGATAGCTCTAACTTAATTATTGTATGAATCATGTCTCTATCTGAAATGATTCATTAAATAAGTGTTTTAGTGCAAGGTGTTGGTCTACACTTAGCCACAAGTAATAGTATCCTCTCCATCTGAGTCACTGCTATTTTTTGTAGGACCAAAGTTGAATCGGCTATTTAATTTTGCTTAATAGTTTTTTGTCTAGATAGTCAAAATTAAAAGGAATAGACAGATTTGCACAAATGATGAAAAGTAGTGGATCTTCCCATCAAAGGCATATTTTTCAGGGTACGGCGGATTTCTGCGGTTTTCTTTAAATACTTTGGTAGAGGGAACTAATATTTTAAATGAAACTCAAAAGTTTTTATTTTCCCTTCATAATGGTTATTATGTGATTCTCATATTCAAGATGCTTTTCCAATTCACTTTCAGTCATTCTCAAAGAAAACAAACTCACTGGACATAAATATATTGATTGGAAAAGAAATTTGAATATAGTGTTGATTGCTGAAGAGTACAAATGCTAGTGAGGATTGCCCATAAAAACCTAATAAAGGGGCGACTGATGAGGAAGCCCCACCTTATAAGAAGTGAGTTAAGGCTAATGAGATGACGCGATATTGTATTTTGGCATCTATATCAAATGTTCTGCAACATCAACATGAGTCTATGCCCACTGCCTACAACATGATGATGAACGTTAAAGAAATGTTTGGGGATCAGAATCGTGCAGCAAGGCAGGTTGCTATGAGGAACTTGTTTAACACAAAAATGGCTAAAGAGAGCTCAATGAGAGATCATGTTATAAAGATGATGAGTCATCTAAATGAACTAGAGATCCTTGGAGCTGAAATAGATGAGAAACGGAAATCGATATCATACTCCATTCACTGCCGAAGAGTTTTAAGAATTTTCACATGAATTACAATATGAACAAACATTGTTACACTTTGGTGGAACTTCTGAAAGAACTCTAAGCAGCAAAGGGCGTAATGAAAATACTAGGAAATGTATTTACTTATGCTTGAGAAAGGTTCTGCTTCTAAACCGAAAAGGTAAGAAGAAATAGAAAAATGCTCCAAAGCAGGTTGCAATTACTTAAGTGAATAATGGACCTAAGGTGGAATGAAAAGGCCTAAGGGAAAGTGTTTTCACTGCAAATAGTCAGGGCATTGAAAGAAACACTGTCGGTCTACCGCAACAAATTGAAACATATTTAGCGGTGTTATCTACCAATTATTGGCGTGTAAATACGCGAGTCACTAATCATATTTGCAATTTGGTGCAGGGGTTTCAGAAAATCAGGGAGCTTAATGATGGAGAGGTTTATCTACACATAGACAATGCTACGAAAGTAGCAATGGTGTAGTGGAAGATTTACATCATAATTTTGGTAGTGATCGGAGAAATTTGATTTCAATTTCTAAGTTGATAAAAAATAGTTATTTGGTTAATTTCAATAACTATGTGGTTATTAAGTTTAATAAATATTTTATATGTTCTGGTTCATTGGTGGATAATCTTTATTTTCTTAATCATATCTCTCCTAAACTCCAACTGAATGAATTGAATAATACAAATAGTATATCATGTAAGAGAAAGACATCTTTTGAATTGAACCAAACATATCTTTGGCACTTACACCTAGGTCATATTAATCTGAAAATGATTTCTAGACTGATTCAAAATAGGCCATTGGGTTCATTGGAATTAAAGGAACTTCTAGTATGTGAATCCTGTTTAGAAGATGAAAGCACAAAAAGGCCCTTCGCGCCCAAAGATTATAAGAGCAAAGAACTGTTAGAATTGGTTTACTTTTGTCACGACCCGTCCCAAATTGGGTAGATTGGTGACCGGCCAACGAGACTATCCCGCTAAGGCCTCTACGTTAATTAAATGTTTATGGATTTAAATTGACTATTTCACTTACCTTTTTAAGGTAATTCAGAATCAGCGGAAACGTCATTTATTTTTACAATTTAAATAACTCCAAGGACGTGCAAAACTAGCATACATTATTCATAAAACATGCTTGTCCGTTATTTATTACAAACCAAGGTAAAAGCCCAAACATGGTCTCAAACAGTATTTAAACAGTAACTGCAACATATATATACACATGTGTTTTTAGGAAAAGAAAACTCAAAAGTAGTGTCCAGCCGGTCTTCCTTCTAATTTCAACCTGTCCTAGCTTCGGGACCTGGTGTGTTGCAAAGCAACACTCATTAGCTCACAGCTAGTATGAATCTAGATATACATTTTTACAAGTTTCACATAACATAATTTGAGATAAATATTTCATTAGTAAGTTGGTCACATTCGTGAGTGGATCCATGGGCCGTGGCCGAAAAACGTAGTAAACAATTTATAATTCTCATAACCCGTAGGTTATAACGGTATCAGATTCTACGATCAAACAAGCATCGTATATAAATCAGTCGACCAATCAGTGTATGCCAGAGCTAATCAAGGGAGCGACCCCAGAATAATTATTATACGAAATAGGCATGACGTCATCCGATACCACCTGGCCGTAGGTCCCAACCTTATCTCAACCTCCGCTTGTCACACCCCCAGCGGAGCAGGGAATCACTGGGTCTATATGATGTCATTAAAATGATCATCATTCACAGAATTTTAACAATGTAGATCTCAAGGTTATGCTCATCAGTCATGTACCATGTTTAAGCATGTTATAGCTCTTAATAACCTATCAATTGCATTAAGGCAAATATCATAATAGGATAAAAATATACAAGTAAAAAGGTATATCTAAACTCACCGTTTGCCAAGTAAAGCAACTAACGTTAAACTTTGACTGGCCCTTCACAATTGTAATCTGTCATTTAACGGATAATAGAATATCAATTATATTTCCAATGTATTAACATTAATCTTAATATTTCAGTCTTTTTATGTCTCACTAACTACCTTAAAATATAACCCTTGGTTTCTAACAATTAAGGCTAAAATAATTAATTCTGTACAATTGAACCACAAATTAAAATGGTCAACATAACCCCACTTTAAAATAATACGAATTTCCCGGATAAAACTTAATTTGGCCAAGATTCAAAATATTCAAAATATTACAAGGTTTTAAAAGTTCAAAATATCACTTTAATTTATTATTCCAATTTGTCACAGTTTAGTAGAAAATTCATAATAAATTCATCTTAAGTCCAAAAATATTGAAACCAGTGCTAAAACTTAGATAACTTAAAGTATTATTCTCAGTAAAAATTTCAGCTTCGTGAGGAAAAAATATATTTCGTAGTAATCAAAACAAATAGACCACATAACAGTTTTTGTGTTCCTGGAAACCAGTATTCTTTAAAAATTCATCAAAAATAGAGTTTATAACATTTTTGCATGATTCCAGAAGCAAACGTTCACTAACTCATAGATATAATCTCAGTAAAAATTATAGGACTTAATTCGAAGTGTAAGTTTCTTAAAAATCAAAGAGAAGGGCTGTATTCATGAAAAACGGAGTTCTGTTTTACATTATCTTTGAAAAATCATATAAAATAGCATATTCATCCGTTTTAGACGAATTTGGTATCAAAATTTGCGTATTGAAACGTACTGTAAAATTTCTTAAGGGTATAAACTCAGAAACAGAGTGTAAGATGCTCAAAATTGAGGATCTTCGAAGGTCTACCAAACTGTCAGGTTGTTACAGAGGTTTCCGGCAAGAAAATAACTTTTCCGGCGAAGTACCGGTGGCGGGAGGTGGTGGCTCGTGGTAGGTCTGAGGTGGAAGATCACCTCCAGGTTTTTACAATGGTCAACAATCATCTAATTAACACAAATAAGTTAACCAACTAAGAAGAAGAAGATAAATTACCTTGCATGCATATGAATCTTTCTTCCTCTCTCTCTCTCTCTCTCTCTCTCTCTGTATCTCTCCCTCGGCAGAAAACATTTGATATGAGAGCAGCTTGTGCTCTTTTATTTGGTTAAGAGTTGTATTACAAAGAACCAAGCAAAACGTGGCTTAAGAAAATCCTAGTTAGGTGGCACAATTGACTTATGTGACTAAGCAAACTATAGCAGGAGGTGGCAAATGATATTTATCCATAGATATCCTCCGAAGCTATCCCTTTTTCTGTTATATAATATATATATTTTTTATTACTATGATTTATAAATCTTATTTAATCTTAGGAACTCTGAACATTGTCTAATTGTCCCCTAGAGTAATATCGAGGTCAACATCCTGTTATCACTAATGCTTAATCTATATTACAAGGGAGGACGGTGTGGGGCCCATATATTTTTAATCCAACGGTTAAGATTGATTCGATTCAATGGCTGAGATTAAAAAACATTTTCACAACAACGGTTGAGATTAATCCAATCCAACGATGGAGATTAAATAGAATTGTGAAAGAACATGAAGGGTCGGCAGACTTTGGAACTGCAAGACTTTAATCACGCTCAAAACTTCAAGCCACCCCACTCTCTCTCTCTCTCTCTGACTTTCTCTCTTCTAACACAAAACTCGATAAAAGAGAAGGGCATGTCTGACTTTCTCTCTTCTAACCACAGAGAGAGAGAGAAGGTAGCAGGGGTTTTTGCGTGCGTTAGTCTCTCTGACTTTCTCTCCTCTGGTTCTCTTTTTCTATTCCCTTTTTCCCCGTTCCATCTATTTATTATTCACTCCTCTCTGTCCCCATGAAGGGTCGGCCGTTTGAGAACTGATTGTTGCAGAGAACTGATTGTTGCAGAGAAACCAGACTTTGGAACTGCAAGCTTCTCTTCGCCCCGAGTTTTCACCAGTTCTTTCAACTTTTGCCCCAACTTCTCTTTTCAAACTTTCTTCTCCCCTGCCCATTTGGCCACCAGGTACTTTTCTCTCTCTATCATTTTCGTCTTCTAATTTCTGCATTATTACTTCTCCCCTGGGCAGCACTGTTTAGGTACTGGATTTACAAAGCGGATTTCATTGAAAGGTGTATCATGCAATATTCATTGAACAAATAACATCTAAATACTCAACTTCACATGGCCGACTAGAAAAACATTAAAATTCAACAACGAGAAAAAAAAAAGTTTGCGTTATACAAGAATAAGGTGATTCGATGCAAGTAAAGAAGGCTGCAACAATCACACAAGCCGAAACACGAGAGAACATAGAATAAGTGGCTCAGAATCCTGTCTTCGTCCATGGAGAGCAAGGATTACAAAGTTTCAAGTCTCACGCAGCCTGTTTCTGGCGCTCTCTCCTCGCTCTGGACCTTGGCCCATCATCGTCGGCCTCTTTCTCTGTTAGAGGCTCTCTAAAATAACTTTGAACTTACAAGAAACACAAGACATCTCGCAAACTGATAAATTATCAAGCTAAAAATTCAATATTTAGACCTCAAACAAATAGATTTTGCAAAATAAAATTAAACCAAACACCAAAAATGAAGTCTTGAACAAATACCGTGTACATGGACCAAATCTCTACATTTCACATACCCAGCATTCAGCAGATAAACTTAAAAGCATATATTTTTAGACCTCAAATAAACAAATTATTAACAAAAAAAGGAAATTTCTCCAAATAAAATGCTTACAAACTAAATAATAAAACAACAAACGCGCAATCCAACCTCTCAATCGAGCCATAATCTTGTAATAGAAAGCTCAGAGTTCGATCCAGAGATTAAATGAATAAAAAACTAAAGGGCTTGAAGTGAAGACAGAATCTTGGAATAAAAAGAGCAAGATTCACATACCACAGCAACGAGATAGTTAACTGGTGAAAAATGAAGACAACCCACAGTTACTCTGCTCCTTCAACTTGCTCAGTTCTTTTCGCATTTAAGTACACAAAGGTACATATGTATCAGTGATATATTTCTCTAGGGTTTGTTCTTTTCGACTAATCTTCGTTCAAAGTCTTCTTTCAACTATCAACATATCCTACCGAGTCTCGGACTAGAGAAAGGCAGAGTGTTTCCTGGTTCTTCGTGGTAACTTAGGGAAAGGGAAGAGAGAGAAAGGGGAAGAGAGAGAGTGTGTTCTCTATCACGGACGTCAAATCTGCATTCGATCCGATTGAATTTTGGGGCTGGACTTCTCTGCATTTTCCTTTCGTAACTGCATGATACACCTTTCATTTTTAGGTCACCGCGGTCCCACATTGACGGTTGAATTTGTTTTCCCACATTGACGGTTGAATTCCTTTCGTAACTGCATGATAACAAATTTTTTTTTTTTATATTTTCCTAATGGACTCAAATCTCACCCCATTTTGCAACAACAATCTTTGTTTCAATTCATTTTCTTCTCACAATGCTCTCTGTAAATTTATTTTCGATCTCTGTTTTATTTTTTCGCACCAAGCAAAAAGTAACCAGACATAAACAAAAAACACACTTTAAAAAAATGTCTTCAAAAAAATGTTACCAAAAGATTAACTTTTCTAATGTTTTCATGTGTGGGCTCAGATTGGAACATTCAGTAGTACAAACCACTTAGTATGAAAACATTTCTTATTTTATGTTATTTTTTTCACCATTTTCTTTGGATCTTTATTATACGTTGTTCACCCGTTTTTATATATTGGGTAAGAGCCATGACATTTTTACTCTTAATTTTATACCATCTGTTTGTAAGCACTGATTCAAGCTTTTTCCAAAAGGCCCTACGGCTCCTTTGTTGGGTGAGAGAACGCTAAATTTCAGATGGCATTCCTACTGGGTGGCAAAGGAACAAAGGTTCCATGGCTTACAAGCTTGATTTCAGCAAAAAAAAAAAAAAATTAGGTGCCAAAGGAACGAAGGGTCCTATTGATTTACTGTCACCACCAAGATTTCAAGTTTGTTAGTGTACAAGCTTCAAGTTCTGTACATGGCTCTATGGTTGTGTTCTTTCCTACACTTGAAGTAAATAAACTGTCTGGATAGAGAGATGGAGAGAGAGGTGTTTTAAGAACCACCAACTGTTTTGGATGTACTGGAGATATATAAATTAGAAAGAGTGTACTTTTTTCAATAAAGTGTGCGTATAGTGTTAATTAAAGTGAGAATTGGAAACTTTTAGAGCATTCGCATTAGATTTTTTGAAAAATATTTATTAATAATGTGTTACTTAAGAAAAAATTAAATTAGAAAGTCGTGCTTTATGAATGTACTCTAGAGTGAATACATAATCAATGTATTCACTGATTATTAATTTGTTATAGTCTTTGAATACTATGTTTTTGTCTTTGTTAATGAAAAACATACTGATTATTCACTGATTATTAATTTGTTATAATTTGTTATAGTCTTTGTTACATGAGTACCCCATACATAGTGTATTGTCTTTGAGGCACTACGAGAACCCCTTAGGCATAAAATGAGTATTTGGTGATAATGCGTAATATAATACAAGTATAAGAAATTACAGTCCGAAAAATAGGTCTAGAGTTTTTTTTTTTTTGATACTGACTGCTCATATGCATAAGCTATATATGATCACATTTTCCAAACTTTTTTGCATAGTCTAATCATAAAATTAATATATAGAACTTATAATTTATAAAAAAAACACCAAACACTCAAAGTATCGAATAATTTCGCTATATAAGATTGGTTAGGATTCGTTCCCCTAATTGTACAAGCACAAAGAATTTATAATTTACATTATATCTGTAATGACCACTGCGAGATCACAGTACTACATGTTATTTCTTTTCTCTCTCATTTCTTTCTATTGCTGAAAATATCTTTCTTTTATCTCCTTACGCTTTTTTTGGAATATGGGAAAAAAGGGAAATGAAGGAAAAGTAAACAGAAAATAACGATAATAAAGTAATAAATTAATTACTATAATTTTTTCTCTTTATTTTATTTTCTTTTCTTTTCTTTTTTAATTATTTTATACTTTCTAGCTTGCTTATTCTTCGATCATCTTACAAATACATGACCTATGTAGAGCATCCTTTTTTTTTTTGTTACATTTGTATATAAGTTGAACTTTATTATTAAGTATTTTGTACATAGATCCTATCATACTCAAAGTAACAGTGGTATTTGTTTGAGAGATAATTGAATTTTGATCATATCAACACAACATGTTATTAGTTTAGATAAATCCTAATGTGGATTTAAATTCGTGGTTGTAATTTCGTTCGTAGTGCGGTACATAGACATGGGTAATATTCTAGATTTAAATTCAGCTGGATTCGATGCATTAGTGTTATCTCTAATTCTACATATATTGCAAGTATTGCTATGTAATTTTAAGAGTATTGTTTTAGGACCCTTTTTTGGAATTAAAGCATGAAACGTAGTTAGTAGCCTTAGTCAGTAGGTAATTGCTCTTGGGAGTAATAGACATGGAACACCTAACCATAAAATTTAAGCAGCACCATTACTGTGGTATAAAATTAGCCCTAACCTTAAAAAAGTTCATTACATATTATAAACTAAATATAGATTTAAAAAGTTTAGTGAACTTTTTTTATATTTAATTTGGACATATATTTTTACTTTTTGTGCAGGATCATGACATACAATTTTGGACATACATTTTTTATTTTCTCTGCTCTGTTTTTCACTTCGTATCTTCAAGTTGTATTTATTAATATTGATAATTTTTTTTTGTTTCAGACAACTCTTTCAAACTCTTAATTATGGACAATCTAACCATCTATGGTCATGTGAGTTTTTTCTCTTATTTTAAATCTCGGATGGTAAATTATCGTTTTCTTTTTGTCACATATGTAATTCTGTAATTTTCATCTTCTTATCCAGCTCGATGGTGACTTGGACAAAACTGTAAGATAGCTTTCATTTTATTCAATATTTATGTTTAATCCTCATACTATGAATTGATATTCATTTTGAGTTAGTCTTTTATACCTTCGTTATTACAGGTTAAGTTCCTTCGAGAAAGAAATGTAGGTGTAGTGATCCGAGATGAGCGAGAACTTAATCAAATTCGCATGCACGAGGTAATTCTCTCAAAATCGTCAATTTGTCATATGTACAGTTTTTCAAAATGTTATTATTTATTTATCTGACAATTTGTTTTAATGAAAAGGCAAAGGCAAAACAAATTTGTGCAGGAAAAGAAAATGTTGGACTTCAAGTGGTATGCCTTTGTAGACATTCTTCTGCTAATATATTAATTTTATCAAACTTTAAATTTTTTAATTGTATCTTACATGTTCAAAACTGAAATTTTTTTTTCTTCTCACAAAGAAAGGGATTAAGGAACTTTCTAAGGGAAAAGAAAAAGTCAGCTATACAGGCAAGGGAAAGGAAATTGTTAACTATCATGAGGTATGATTTTTCAAGCATTTTTTGATTCTTTTCTGTAATGTGAATATGATATCAATAAAAATAGTATATTAATCCTTAGTAAAATGCAAGATAATATTTATTTTAAATTGTTTTCATTCTTCTTATTGGTCTATAATTGAAGAATTATTTTAAACTATTTTCATTCATAACTCATGAATTTACAATTCTAATAATTATTTTTACTTTTTTCATATTTTTTTGAAGTTAAACTACATTTGATTGAATGTTATTTTGTTCAAACGGATGGTTAATGCCCCATTTGCCTAACTTGCTTAAAAATAAGCAAGTTTTACCTCTATTCAAATTTTTTTCACATTTGTTGATTTGGCCTTAATTTTATGATTATTGGTTGTTACTTATTTATTCTTATTTTTCTTCCAAAGGAAGGAGTTAACGAACTTTCTAAGGGGAAAGAAAAGGTCAGCTGTGCAAGAAAAAGAAATGAGAATGTCGGCCATCAAGTGGTATGATTATTGTCGAACTTTCTAATGTGTGCATTATGTTCATACCGAAAGAATGAAGCGTCCATCTATTTTTTAATTTTTTTCAATTGCTTTTATAATTATTGCCGGTATGGGTTTGTCTAAATTACATATCATTAGGTGAGATTAGAAAAAAGTAAATCTTCATATCTATCTTTTAGGCTTCTAACGATAACGGTATATCGAAAGCTGTGTTGGCCCAACGCTTGCGGCGACAACGAGAAAGGTCAGGAGAATGCGTTCAACCGAAGCAATCCAGATTCATTCCATCTTTAACGCCAAGCCGTCGTCGACGTGCATGCTTAGAACGTGGCACGACAGCAACCGATGTCATTTATTCGACTTCTATGTCAACAGAAATCCCTACAAACACACCAAAAAGAGCAATGATATCACCTGCCTTGCAGTCATCTTCTGTTGTTATGCTTCCTCAAACACCAAATTTGAATGACTATTCTGTTAGTGCAAGAACTCCTATGTCCGTTGATGGTATGCTACACCAACTAGAACCTGCGAAACAAAACTTGGGCAAAAGTATTTTAACTTTGCCAAGTTTGACTATTTTGAGTCATCCTAAACCTCAGACACTCTTATCTGTAATGCCTCCTCCGCGGAATCTTGGTGAAGAATTTCTTGCTATGCCAATTGTAACTGTGAGCAGCTTGGTAAGTCATCATGAATCTCATTCTCACTTACCTTCAGTGCCTCATCCACAAAACCTTGGTGAAGATGTTCCCGCTGCGTCGATTGAGACTGTATGTGATATGCATAGTCATTCTGAACCTCAGTTTCACGCACCTTCAACTAAAGTAAATCAGGTGGACATGATGCAAACTCATCATGAATCTCAATTGCATTTACCTCCTCCCCAGCGTACTATGTCAAGCACATCACTATCTCCAGATCATCGGTAAACTAACATTATTTGTCATTGTGTAAAAGTAATAAATTCTATTTATGTACATATTTTTTATAATTCATTTATACGTAAACAAATATTTGTAGGCCACCCCTTGGAAACCAATGCTTTCATGAGAATCGAATTGGTGATGGTGAGTTAGAGGATGTACCTATATGCACAGTGGTTTGTCCGCAAGAAAATAGATACCCAGGTCGTCATTATCTCGGTAAGATGGATGTATTATGTCCTCATTGCTCAGCCTTGCATTGGATGGAAGAAAAATTAACAAAATCATCCTTGATACGTCCTCTTTTTGGAACATGCTGCTTGCAAGGAAAGATTAGACTACCATCACTTATTACCCCGCCATTGTCACTTCAAGCATTATATGATGGCAGTGATGAACGATCAAAATCATTTCGACATCATACTCGAGAATATAATGCGGCTAATGCTTTTACGAGTCTTGGTGCTAAGTTGGATGCAAGGGTGCTTAACGGAAGGGGCCCTTCATCATTCACCATCCATGGTGAATTACGTCATCGAACAGGAGCATTGCTTCCACAACCAGGACATGAAGCTATTTACTCCCAGTTGTACATCTATGATCCTGATTCTGCTTTAAATGTGCGCAATGATAGAAATCCTCACTTGAGAAGAGATGTTCTCAAAACAATTCAAGATAGTTTGTTGGAAGTTAATCCTTTTCCAGAGAAGTTTCTTCAAGCTTATGAAATTTTAAATCAATCTGAATTGGCGGGACAAACTCTACCTGCTTTTCTTCATTATAGTTCATCAAACGATCGTCGTCGGTATAATCTGCCAACAACTGATGAGATTGCAGTAATTTTACCTGGAGATGGAACCGAGTTCAGTGGAATGAGAGATATTGTGCTGCATTTGAGAGGAAATAATACATTGATGCAAGTGAATGAATGTCACCCGGCTTATTTACCTTTGCATTACGTATTATTATTTCCTCGCGGTGAGCTCGGATGGGAACCAGAGATGAAACATTGGGATGTCCAGAATAGTCGATACACAAGTGACCGACTTACTCAGTTGGAGTTTTATAGTTATCGATTATTTCAACGTCCCTCAGAGTACTCAACAATTTTAAGAGCTGGAAAACTATTCCAAGAGTTTATTGTAGATGCTTGGGCTGCAACTGAGCAAAATCGATTGGCCTATTATAGGCAAAATCAAGGAAAAATTCGAGCTGAACTTTACCAAGACCTAACAGATATTGGTCCAGATGGGTTGGGGCCTAATCAAATTGGTCAACGAGTAATTTTGCCATCTTCTTTCCTTGGTAGTCCGAGACATATGTTTGAAATTTTTCAGGATTCAATGGCTATCACACGGTACAATCAGCACCCAGATATTTTTCTCACTATGACTGCCAATCCTAATTGGCCTGAAATTACTGAGGCTTTGTTACCGCATCAAAAAGCTATCGATCGTCCAGATTTGGTTGCACGTGTTTTTGAGTTGAAAAGGAAATGTTTAATGAAAGAGATAAAGCAGAAACAATTATTTGGAAAAATAGTTGGACATGTTTTTACTATTGAATATCAAAAGCGAGGTCTTCCACATATGCACGCGCTTTTGTTTCTTGAAGGTCCAGATAAAATCCAATCATGTGCTCAGGTTGATAGAGTAGTGTGTGCAGAATTTCCAGATCCTAATGATGATCCGACATTATTTGAAACTGTAAAGTGTTGCATGGTACATGGACCGTGTGGTGCTCGAAATCCGCAAGCAGCGTGCATGGAAAATGGTAAATGCACAAAAAAATACCCTCGAGCCTTTTCAGAGTCAACCATAATGGATCAGGATGGGTATCCAATCTATCGTCGTCGTAATGACCATCGTGCATATACTGTAAGGGGCCAACAAGTTGATAATAGAGATGTAGTACCCTACAATGCCTATCTCTCGAAGTTATTCAATTGTCATATAAATGTGGAAGTCTGTGCTGGAGTGAGATGTGTCAAATATATCCACAAATATATCTATAAGGGTTATGATCGTACAACAATGGTGTTAGGGATGATAGATGAGATCCAACAATATCTTGATGCGCGATATATTGGTCCACCAGAAGCTGCTTGGCGACTATTCTGTCATCCCATGCATGAAGAGATTCCAACAGTCGTACGATTGGCACTTCATTTACCTGGTATGCGTCGTGTGTTATTTAAACCTACAGAATCAATGGACCAAATTGTCTCCAGGGCTGAGCAACAAATGTCTACACTAACTAGCTTCTTTGCATGTTGTGATTCGAATCCAAATGCATGTGCATTTACTTATCAAGAATTTCCACAACATTTTGTTTGGAATAAGTCACAAAAGAAATGGACACCAAGACAAAGGGGATATGCAATTGGTAGAATGTACTTTGTTAGTCCTAATGCAGGTGAAAGATTTTATCTGCGTTTACTACTAAGTATTGTCAAAGGACCAAAATCATTTGAAAGCTTACGCACTGTCGACAATGTTTTACATGGTACATTCAAATCTGCATGTATTGCAAGAGGGCTTTTAGAAGATGATGAAGAATGGGTGCAATGTCTTCAAGAAGCTTCAATTATGAAAACTGGATACCAATTGCGGAGGTTGTTTAGTGTTATTCTCACACAATGCTTTCCGTCTCAACCGTACGCGTTATGGAATAAATTTGCAGTGCATATTTGTGATGATCTTGCATACAAAATCCAAACGTCATTTTCCATTGAAAGCCCAACTGAAGCTCAAATTGAAGATTACGGTCTATATCTCTTGGATCAATTGCTTCAAGAATCGGGTAAATGCCTAAAGGATTTTCCGCCCATGCCACAATCGAGCGGAGATTGGAGTGTAACTGTGGGTAATAGATTGATAATGGAGCATCAAACACTCATCCATAATGCGCAACGCCAAGATGCGAATATCAATGTCGAAGGTCTAAATGATGAACAACGAGCTGCTTTTACTGCAATTACTACTTCAGTTTTTGAGAATAAGGGCACTACGTTCTTTCTAAATGGGGGTGCTGGCACAGGGAAGACCTTTTTGTATAATACTATCGCCACAAAATGTCGCAGTCTTGGGCATGTAGTAGTTAGTGTTGCTTCATCTGGTATTGCATCATTGTTGTTGGTAGGAGGTCGCACTGCACATTCAACATTTTCTATCCCATTGGATGTGTTGGAAAATTCATTCTGTTCATTTAGTAAGCAATCCTTGCAAGCAGATTTGTTTAGAAATACAAAGTTGATAATATGGGATGAAGTTCCTATGCAACATAGGTACTGTGTTGAAGCTGTTGATCGCACACTTCAGGACATTTGTGATAATAATTGTCCATTTGGGGGTATCACTGTTGTTCTAGGAGGAGATTTTCGTCAAATTCTACCAGTTATACCAAAAGGAGTTCGAGAGCAAATAGTAGGAGCATCATTAAGGCGTTCTGTGTTGTGGAATAACATTCAGATTTTGACTTTGAATTTGAACATGCGCCTGAACAGCTCAGACCGCACAAATTCAAATTTTGCAGAATTCTTAAAAGAGGTATTTTGTGATTTTTTAAATATTGATTACATGTTTCATTTGATTAGTACTTTATGTACTTAACTGTTTTACTATATACTTTTAGGTTGGAACCAATCCACAAGAAATTGTAGAACTTCCATCTGCAATACACAAATGCAATAATCTAACTGAATTGCTCTTTACGGTCTATCCACAACTGGATGTGGCGGGTACAGTTACACCGAGCTTTCTAATTGAGCGCACAATTCTTTCTGCACGAAATGATGATGTCAGTGCCATCAATCTTGCAGCATTGAATGTTTTTCCAGGAGATACAACCACATATTTTGCAGCTGACAAAATGTCCAACAACGACGAATGCGATCGTACCATTACAAATCGATATCCAAATGAGTACTTAAACTCATTGGATCCTTCCGGTTTACCTCCATTTAAGTTACACTTGAAAGTTGGTTGCCCAATAATGTTACTGAGAAATATTGCTCCAAAAGCCGGGTTATGTAATGGCACCCGTTTAATGGTTGTCAGATGTGCAACTCGCATAATTGAGGCTCAAATTTTAACTGGAGAAAAATTTGGCAATCTGGTCTTCATTCCACGAATATCATTGACACCTTCTTCATCTGAATTGCCTTTTGAGATGACAAGACGTCAATTCCCAATCAGATTGGCATATGCAATGACAATCAATAAATCTCAAGGACAATCTGTAAAATATGTTGGGATTGATTTGCGCACACCAGTCTTTAGTCATAGACAATTATATGTAGCGTTATCTAGATGCACATCCGGTGACTGTACAAGTGTCTTGCTCTCAAGTGATGCATCTAATTCTACGACAAATATCGTGTACCCTGAGGTTTTGTTATAGTGAAAGGTACATTATTTCACATACGTGTAAATTCATATATACTCATTAATTAGTTTTTTTTTTATTATGGAGAAACTGATCTGTTGCAGGATTGGGATGAAAAAGTCATTGAGAGTAATATGGTGAATACCACTAGGCTACTTCGATGGGGGTATCACAACAAGGTAGTATTAATCACTTTATATTTTTTTTAAAATAGTGGACTTTACTCATTCATTTTTTTTTTATGAATTTTAAGGTTGTTGTTCGTGTTCACAATTCTGCTATTTGGACGAAGTACATATATGTTGATACAAATACTTTTCGAAGGGTGATGAAGCGAAGATTTCAAGATAGACAACCAGTGAAGAAGACAAAGTTTTTTTGAAGATGGATAATCAAGATAGACATTGATGATGACGTTTATTTGGTTACATTTTTATATGGATTTTAACACTATTAGTTAAGTGTTTTTATCTTATGGTTGAATGTGGATTCTATCAGTGCAATATTATGCATAACATAGATTTAACTTTTCTGATTTAATTCCGCTGCGTCGTGCCGTAGGCACGGGTAATACGCTAGTTTAATATATTGAACCACTCCTCGGTCTCTGATTATGTTTTGAACCAACTTCATTTACCCCTAAAATAATTTAAGAATATCTTCTTATTTGTCAAATAAATTACCTGACTGACCTAAAAAGTCCCTGTTTCTTAATTTAATCGAGTTTTTAAATTACCCATAATATTTCTAAGTATCTATTTATTCATTTATTTATTATTATTTTATTTTATTTTATTTTCCGGGTCGGGGTCTCACAACTTTGATTTGTGTAGACCTATGAACGTCCAAGTAAGAGGTGGCTTTGAATATTTCATCAATTATATTGATGATTATTCAAGACGTGGGTACATTTATTTGATGAGTCGTAAGTCCAAAGCCTTTAATAAATTTAGAATAAGGCAGAAATGAAGAAGCATCTTGGAAAATATATCAAGACAATATGATATGATCATGTTGGACAATATCTCTCAGGAGAGTTTAGGGACCCTAGAGTTCGCTACGGACTATCTGATGAGCTACTAAGTATAAACTTAGGACAGCTAACACCGTTACGTGAGTGGCTCACTACTTCACTTGCTAACAACCTTACTTTCGTAGACTTCTTGTAGTTATCTTTCCCTGCCTATCCTTGAAGTTTATTCTCCCGCCATTCCTTTTACTTATCTGATGAGAGGATTACATCTCAGTTGTCTGTACCTAGTATGCCACAGCAAAATGGTGTAGTCAAAAGAATGAATAAAACTCTTATAGACATGGTAAGATCTATGATGAGTTATTCAGATTTACCAATTTCGTTTTGGGGACATGCATAGAAACAACAGCATATATTCTCAACTTGGTACCATCTAAGTCAGTACCTTCTACTCTCACAAAATTGTGGACTGGGCACAAACCTAGTTTGCGGCATGTTCAAATTTGAGATAGTCCAACAATGTGCTAAAAGAAAATGCAGATAAGTTAGAATCAAGGACATAAATTTATTTCTTTGTGGGTTATCCTAGAGGAATGAACGGTGGTTTATTTTATAGTCTAGGGATCAGAAGGTCATTTGTTAGTAGTAACGCCCGATACTTAGAGAAGGACAATGTTATGGATCACAAACCCGAAAGTATGATTGTTCTAGAGGAATTGAGAGGAGAGAGACAATGCAAACTTCTTTAGCACCATTAGTGTAAGAGAAAACACCACAAGAAACAACAATAGACACAATGATGCCTCATCGTAGGTGGGGGGGTTATTATTCAACTCGATCGATACATGTTATTGGGAGAATCATTGGATAGAATCCCTGAGAAATTGGATGTCGAACCCTATAACTACAATAAAGCAATGGAAGACAACAATGTGGAACTTTGGCAAAAGGCTATGAATTCAGAAATGAATCTATGTACTCTTATCAAGTATGGAATCTTGTAGAACCACCTAAAGGGATTAAACCCGTTGGATGCAAGTGGATCTACCAAAAAAAAAAGATTAGACGGAAAGGTGAAAACTTTAAAGCTAAGCTTGTAGTGGAAGGTTTTACTCAAAAAGAAGGGATCGACTATGTGGAAATTTTTTCGCTGGTAGCCATGCTAAAGTCCATTCAGATTCTCTTATCTATTGCGGCTCATCTCCATTACGAGATTTGGCAATGGATGTCATGACTACGTTCATTAATGGCAATCTAGATAAATACATCTACATGGTGCAACCAGTTGGATTCATAGCAAAGGGGCAAGAGCACATGATGTGCAAGCTTAAGAAGTCCATTTCTAGACCTAAGCAAGCATTAAGGTCTTGAAACATTCATTTTTTATCAGGTAATCAAATCTTTTGATTTTGATCAAAGTCGAGATAAGTCGTGTGTGTACAAGAGATGCAACAGAAAAGTAGTGGTATTCTTAGTACTATATATAGATGATATCTTGCTCATCGAAAATGATGTAGGAGTGTTATTTTCAGTGAATGTGTGATTGTCCGACCAATTCGATACGAAGGATTTGAGAGAAGCTAGTCACATTCTTGGTATCAAGATATTTCGAGATCGCATGCAAAGGATGTTGGGATAATCACAAGCTACTTATATCGATACGATTCTTGCTCGTTTTGGTATGCAAGATTCCAAGAAATGGTTCGTCCCTTTTAGACATGGAATCTATCTATCCAAGAATTAGTATCCTAAGACACTTAAAGAGGAACATAGGATGAGAGCAGTTTCTTATGCTTCTACAGTAGGAAGCCTTGCGTACTTGACCTGATATCTACTTTGCTTTAGCCATGGTTAACAGATTTCAGCCTTATCCTGGACAAGAACATTGGACTGCAGTAAAACATATAACTAGAAATTATATGTTGGTTTACTAGTTAGACGGTCTAACACCGTATGGGGATACAGACTCGGACTTTATGTCAGATAAGAATTCTAAAAAGTCTATCCCAGGATATGTGTTTACCCTAGGAGGTGGAGCCTTAAGTTGGAGGACTGTCAAGCAATCATGTTTTAGGCAGTCAATGAGACTGTTTCGCTTAGAAACTTCTTAATGGATTTAGATGTGGTCCCTTCACTACAATCAGGTTTACATGTTATAATGACAAAAGCGTTGCAGTTGCTAACTCAAAGGAACCAAGGACTTATACGTTCGTTCAGTGAACAACTTGGTAGATCCTTTCACAAAACGTCTACCAGTAAAAACTTTTAATAGTCATGTGGAGGGAATGAGAGTGAGATGTATGGCATTATCACTTTGAATCTAAGTGGGAGTTTGTTAGGATTTTATACTAAAAATTATGACTTTATGTAATAGATTAATATTTGTTTTAATTATTTATTAAACAATTATTTTTTCCCTTGATGAGAATCTTTATGGGCAATGTTTGCAATATATCTTATCATATTGTGTATAAGTGTCTCTTATTCCACATAGTAGATAATCTAACATGTAGAGGCTGGTTTACACACAGAGGATCAGATTATCGGTTCTTGTAGAATATAAGTCTTTGGTTCATAGTCTTAGGTGGAATTGGACACACCACCAATAAGATTGTAACACATTATTTCAGTAGGTTTGTTTTGACTGTCGAAAATGGTATAGTTTCAACTTACTGTGTTAGTACACTTTGTGTGTATCGAAATAGGTCTACTTTGAGGTAATTGTATCTATATTGATAATATAATATAATTTACACCTTATGGTTATTACATATGCTTGTGGTCTTAACCCAAAGATAATTAATCGATGTGTAAATTTAATGTTGTTGACTTTAATTCATTATAGAGTAATGCTTTGTAGGTCAATAGTCTCAATGAGTTGGGTCACAATATTAAGTGTATGATAACTATTAATTATTAATAGAATCCACGTCCCATTATAGGGACTGATAATATCTTCTTGAGGAAGCTTATATGTTTTGATTATGTTAAACACTACAGGTAGATATTAATATCCGATATAATGAATAAGTTAAATGTAAGGTCTCAAGAAAATTTATAATATTGATTAAATAAATTATCAGTAATCTATTTTAATCAACAGATATCTATAATCTTAACGTAGAGAAATAAATAAATATTTAATAACATGGAGCTCGAGATATAATTTTAACATATGGAAGGGAACGCAATTGTAATTATGTAGTGGAATGAGTTGTAATTTATATGATTCGAAATTAATCAGGATTGGATTAGGAATATTGAATTATATAGTAAGCTCAAACCATATTTCTCCTGAGGGTTCTTATCGTTGTCTATATATATATATATATATATATATATATATATATATATACCGTTTTGCTTTCTAGGTTAGACACAACTTAATACTCAAAATATTGAGAGAGATTTTGTGAATGTAAAGAGATCACATTTTTTAGCCCATAATTAGTTTGTGATCAAGGTGCAGTAGGATTACGGTATAAGATCTCAAGGTCAATCGAGGAAGATCATTTCAGCCGTGCTCAAAGTTCGATCAGGGTCAAACTATGTAGTTAAGTTCAAATCAGAGAGATCTCGAGGGTATAAATCCTAGATGCATCTAGTAGGATTTTTATAATTTTTTTGTTCTATAATTTATAAGCGTTCATCACTGGTTCTTGGGAGTCGATCCCTAACAGTTTCCATGTTAGAACATTGCAATTTTCAAAACTATATTGCCTGTATTCCCACTTTATCTGCCCCTGCTAGGGGTGTAATCGGTCCGGTTCGGTCCGGTTTGATACACTTTTTTGGACCGAACCGGTTTTCCGATTTGAGATATTTCTAAATCGAAACCGGACCAATTGTACCGGTTCAGTTTCGGTCCGGTTCAGCCCGGTTTCGGTCCAGTTTGGTCCGGTTTCGGTTTTTGGGCTTTTTAGACAAACTTTTGGGCCCAAGCCCAGAAAAGGAAAATGTTCTAAAATCTGTAGTCCAATACAATCTGCATATTATCATAACTTAAAATCCAGTTTTCATGGCCAACCTTCGGGCCCAGTTTTCATGCCCAACCTTGGGGCCCAGTTTTCTAATGTTTTTTCTGCATATTACAACTTCAAAATTTATAAACCAATCAGGTCTTTACACTCTACTTTTAGCAAGCAACAACAGTGAAGATGTTCTAAAATCCATAGTCCAATACAATCTCCATATGATCATAACTTTAAACCCAATTTTCGTGCCCAACCTTCGGGCCCAATTTTCTAAAGTTTAGTCTGCATATTAGTATATTACAACTTCAAAGTTCATAACCCAATTCAAACACAATGTAAAAAACCAAATTCAACAATACCAACATATTACAAGTTATAGAATTCATCACAAATTCACCCAAAAGTATTACAAATTCTGAAATTCAACTCTCTTGACATATTACAACTTCAAGTCTTCACATCTCCAAGACTCCAAGCGAACAACAAAACATCCCCTAAATTAGATTAAAACAACCAAAATTTAGAGATAATAAAATGAAACAAGAATATTGAAAAAAGAATGCATTTAAAATTACTAATTATTTTGTTTTACCTATGTCTTCTTCGATCATTTTCATATATAAGTGACACACGAGTCCTCCCTCAAATCTCCCAAAATTTCTGAAAATTGAAAACAAGTTAAATCATGAAACATGAAAATAAAACTCAAATAAAAAATATAGTTAAATGTAGACTCACTACAACAAAAACCACATACGGCGACAAAAGTAGAAGACGAAATTTAATTTTGTCACCAAATGGGTATGTATGGCGACAAAAAAATAAATTTGTCGCTATTTTTAACCCAATTGCGAGGAAAATAATTTCGTCACCAAAATTAACTATTTGGCAAGGAAATATTAATTTTCCTCGCCAAATGGGAAATTTTGGCTACGAAACTTTTCCTCGCCAAAATTACCATTTTTGGCGAGGAAAAGTTTCGTCTCTGTAATTTTGGCGAGGAAAAGTTTCATTGCCAAAAGTACCTATTTGGCGAGGAAATAGTTTTCCTCGCCAAATAGGTACTTTTGGTGACAAAACTTTTCCTCGCCAAAAATACCCCTTTGGCAAGGAAAAATATGTTATTTTTCCTAGCCAAAGTACCTATTTGGCGAGGAAAAGTTTCCTCACCAAAATTACCTATTTGGTGAGAAAAATAAATAATCAAACTTTAAGTTTGAATACGTATTTATAAGTTATTATGTTAATAACGTAATTTATTTAGCACGAAAATTAAATAAAATTCTGTAATTATTGGGGTACAAATGTAATTTCAAAAAAACTCTATAAAACTCTGTAATTTATTATGTTAGTAACGTAATATTTTTATCTTCGTTTTGAAATTACATTCGTACCCCAATAATTATAGAGTTTTTATTTAATTTCCATGTTAAATAAATTACGTTATTAACATAATAACTTATAAATACGTATTCAAACTTAAAGTTTGATTATTGGCGAGGAAAAATTTTCTCGCCAAAAGTACCGATTTGGCAAGGAAACATACATATTTTTCCTCGCCAAATAGGTACTTTGGCGAGAAAAAATTTCCTCGCAAAAGTACCTATTTGGCGAAGAAAAATATGTATGTTTCCTTACCAAATAGGTAGTTTTGGTGAGAAAAATTTTTCTCGCCAAATAGGTTACTTGGTGAGGAAAACATATTTTTCTCGCTAATAATCAAATTTTAAGTTTGAATACGTATTCATAAGTTATTATGTTAATAACGTAATTTATTTAGCACGAAAATTAAATAAAACTCTATAATTATTGGGGTACAAATGTAATTTCAAAAAAACTCTATAAAATTCTGTAATTTATTATGTTAATAACGTAATAGTTTTATCTTAGTTTTGAAATTACATTTGTACCCCAATAATTATAGAGTTTTATTTAATTTTCGTGTTAAATAAATTACGTTATTAAAATAATAACTTATAAATACGTATTCAAACTTAAAGTTTGATTATTGGCGAGAAAAATAACATATTTTTGCTCGCTAAATTGGTACTTTTGGTGAGGAAAATTTTCCTCACCAAACTACGGTAATTTTGGTGAGGAAAATGTTATTTGGTGAGGAAAATTTTCCTTGCCAAATAACCTATTAAGCGAGGAAAAAGTTATTTGGCGAGGAAAAAGTTTTTGGTGAGGAAACTTTTCCTCACCAAACAACCTATTTGGCGAGGAAAAATTTTCACACCAAAATTACCGTACTTTGGTAAGAAAAATTTTTCTCACCAAAAGTATCTATTTGACGAGAAAAAATATGTACGTTTTCTCGCCAAATAGGTACTTTTTACGAAAAAATAACATATTTTTTTTCACCAAATAGGTATTTTTGGCAGCAAATTATCTTTTATCTCCAAATAGGTACTTTTGGTAAGGAAAATAAAATTTTATCTCCGAACGACATATTTTTGACGAGAAACTATTGTTTTTCTTGCCAAAAGTAGCTATTTAAGGATGAAAAATATAATTTCGTTGCTAACATAAACATAAATTTTGTTGTAAAAAATGTGTGTGTGTGTGTGTGTATATATATGTGTGTACATATACACGTGTTCAATTGGTGCAATACAAATAGATATTAATAGGAGAGGGAGGGAGAGAGAGAGTGTGTTAAGGAAAAGATAGATTTGAGATGAATTTAGAATTTTAAACATATTTTGGATAGAGAAAAAAGGATGGGAAAGAGAGGGAATGAGGGAAAGAGAAAGGGAGGAGAGAAATGGAAGAGAAAGTGGAGAAAAAGAGAGATGCGAGCACGAGAGATATAAGTTTTGGATTTTAAAATTTAGAATAGAGATGGAGAGGAGAGAGAAAGAGGAGAGGTAGAGAGAGTGAATAAAAAGATAGCTTGCATATATGTTTAAGGTTTAAGATATTAGATTTTAGAGAGGAGGAAAGGGAGAGAGAGAGAGATCTAGAGAGAGGAGAGGAAAAAAGAGATGTGAGAGAGAGATGAGAAAGATAGATTTAGGATTTAACGTAAAGAAAAAAGGAAAGAGATAAAGAGAAAATAAATATATATGGAAAAGGGTGAGAAATAAGACAGATAAGTTTAGTGTAGTGAGAAAGAGAGAAATAAAAAGATAGAAATGTGAGAGAGAGAGAGAGGAGTTTAAAGTAGTGATAAAGGGAAAGCGAGAGAGAGGGATAGAGAAATGAGAGAGATAAATTTAGGATAGTGATAGAGAGAGAGAGAAGAAAGAAGAAAGGAGAACGGGGAAAAAAGGGAGGGGGAGAGAGAGAGAGAGAAGAAAGGAGAACGGAGAACAGGAAAAAAAGGGAGGGGGGAGAGAGAGAGAGAGGGAGAGAGAAAAAAATTATGTATAACATCTATTTGTTGAACAAAAATATTAAACATATGTTATATATTAGATATTGTAAAAAAATTCATGAATATTATGGTTGGTGCAGTGGTTAGTAGGAGTATGCATAAGGTGTTGGTTGGGTGGAAGGTCTAAGGTTCAAAACTTGGGAAGGAAAGAAAATGGGAAAGAAAAAAATGGTGTTGTGAGTATATTTTTTGGTAGTTGAAATCAATTTAGCGACAAAAAAATTCGTCGCCAAATCTAATTATTAATGACGAAATTAAATTTCTTGCGAAATAGTTACGAATAGAGACAAAACTTTTCGTCTCCAAAGTAGATATTGGCGACGAAAAAATTCCTCACCGATTATGTATTTTTTGGAGACAAAATATTTCGTCTCTAAAATCTGTATTGGCGACGAAATAATTCCTCGCCAAATATATTCTATTGGCGACAAAATATTTTGTCGCCAAAGAACACATTAGGCGAGGAAATTTTTTTTCGTCGCGAAGAGTTTTTTGCGTGAAAGTATAGGCGACAAAAATTTGTGACGAAAAATTTCGTCGCCTAATGGATTGGCGACGAAAAATGTAGTTTCTGAGACAAAATTGTTTCGTTATTATAAATCAATTTTGTTGTAGTGACTTGTAGTACCCGATTCAAGTGCTTCCACCTCATCTAGTTGATCTCGAAGAGATATTTGAGATGGATACCTCAACCAATTTTTGTGCACATATAATAGCTTCCGCCACTTCGGGAGCAAGAGAGGTCCGGTATGGATCAAGAATACGGCCTCCCGTGCTAAAAGCAGATTCGGATGCGACGATGGATACTGGAATAGCTAGAACATCTCTTGCCATGAGAGAGAGAATAGGATACTTGGCCGAATTATCTTTCCACCAAGTCAAAACATTCCAATCCTCACCAAGCCTTTTGCCATCTTCATTACTTTCTGACCAATACCTCTCCAACTCCGATTTGGTCACCATATTGCTCTCCTCTTCCATAAAAGTCTCGAATTCATCTTCCATTGCCTCTCCAAATTCCATAGAACGCTTGGCATTCTTGTTCTTGCTTGTAGAAAATTAACTATGTTGTGGTTGCCCATGTTCAATAATATTCTTCTCATACCAATTGTAAAGTCTTGTCATCCCCTCCTTCATGTCAAGAACCTTGTTTTGAATGACCATTTTGTCGTAGTGTTTGTTCAAGCTCCATCTCAAAAAATTAAACTTGTAACGGGGATCAAGTACATTAGCATATAACAACAAAGAGTTTATCTTTTCAAACTTACCCCAATATTTTTCAAACTTTTTGTTTATGCCCCTTGCCAAAAGCACCAACTTAGAATCATCACTATTCTCCAATGTGGCAATTGCATTTTTTACCCTCATTACCTCTTTAAAAAATGTATTGGAAGTCACATACAAAGAACCCGAAAATCTTTCGGTCACAAGGTAGAACACTTTAAGAACTTCAACATACATTTCCACCGCATTCCAATCATCACTAGTAGGAGTACCCCTCTCTCTTCCTTTCCCTTGCCCTTTCCCTCTCCCACTTGGCACGGCTACTAAATTTTCCATCTCCATCTCATTCTCATTCTCATTCTCCATCTCATGGTCGTCAACACCACCAACACCACTCTCATCCTCTCTAACACCAACATAAAGTGACATGTTATCTTCCTCTTCTAGTCTCTCAAATGCCTTTTGATATACTAATGCTCTTTCCAACATAAAATAAGTTGAGTTCCAACGAGTAGCCACGTCCAAACAAGGCACAAGTTTAGATTGAATTTTATCCCTATCGGCACATGATCTAAACTTACCATACCTTGCCGGTGAGGACCTCACATACTTCACAATGTTGCGCACTCTTGCAATTGACACATCTATATCTTTCAACCCCTCACGGACAACCAAGTTCAATATATGAGCACAACACCTAACATGTAAAAAGTCGTGGTTTAGAATAGTGGAGTCTTTTTTCATGGTTTTCTTCTTCAAGAAATCAATCATGCCATTGTTCGAGCTTGCATTGTCAATTGTGATTGTCATGAATTTATCAATCGACCATTCCACCAAACATTTTTCTACCACCTTTCCAAGTGTCTCGCCTTTATGATTTGGAACTAAACAAAAGTTGAGGATCTTTTTGTGAAGTATCCAATCACAATCAATGAAATGAGCCGTAAGACACATATAGTTAAGATTTTGAAGAGAAGTCCAAGTGTCCGTGGTGAGGCAAATTCGTTGATCCCTTAGTGCCCTCTTTAAAACTTTCTTCTCATCTCTATACAATTGAATACAATCTTTGGCAATTGTTACCCTACTAGGGATTTTGTTCCACTTCGGTTGTACAACTTGTATGAATTGTTTAAAACCTTGACCTTCAACAAAACGAAAGGGTAGTTCATCAAGCACAATCATCTTTGCCAAGGCCTTTCTACACGCGTCCACACTAAAGTTTATGGCGGTAAGCTTTGGAACCGTACCTCCTCCATCCACCGCTCCAAACGATAGGATTTTTTGTCTCTTATCCCCCTTCCTCTTTATATTGTACTCACTAAAGTCATATTCTCTACACAACTTCACAATATGAGTTCTCATTGACGATGTCCCATTATTATTGGAATGACACGAATATTCTTGGCCACAATGATTACAACTAGCCTTTGGTATCTCACCCTCCTTCTTTGGCAATTTAGTGAAATGATCCCACACTATAGACCTATTTTTTTTCACTTTCGGACTTTGTCGCACATTCTCATCATGTTCATTATCATCCACTAATATGGGTTCTCTATCAACACTAGTAAGTCCAGAATCATCCATCTACATATAAAAAAACAATGTAACATTCAAGCAATGAACATATATGCAACTTAGCGCTTAGCAGAAGGAGTCTTGCAACCTGGTGCTCTGCTCCAAAGGATCTTTCAACTTTGGGACAGAGCTTGCAACCAGGTGCTCCAAACACAATAATAAAAAAATAAACTGGAATTCAAACCTCTAGTTTGCAGGGGACTTGTTTGGGACAGTGCTTGCAATGTTAGATTCCAAAGTTAAAGAGACCTAAACCAAACAAATAAACACATTCAGATTCATACATACAGTAATATCCAGTGGCCAAACAAACATACAACAACTGAACACTAGATTACCGAAAACCCCCACATTAACAAAAAGCATCCAGATTACATGAGGTAATTTCATATAGATTCATTAAACCAACTCTAGCGGTTTAAGCTACTTTTTGGGAAAGAATCTAATTGGTAGAAATATTTTCCAATGTACATTCATTTCCGTAATCTTCACAACTTAATTCAGTCTCCAAAATCTATCCATGTGCCCACAATCACATTTGAAATCCACCTTTTAGCTCTTAGCTTTTTAAAATGGAAATAGCAATCCTACCATACTAGTAACATGAGAGAGAGAGAGAGAGAGAGTTTGGTTGGTTTGTTACCTGCGGAGTAGAGGGTCAAGATTTCCAAAGTTTGGCAGATCCAATGCCTCAAGCGAATGGCATTCGCTGGAATTTTGAACTGATTTAACAAAAAATAAACTGGAATTAAAAAAGTCCTAATTTATAAAATGAAAAAATAGAAAGCCCTAATCAACAAACTAAAGATGCATTATATCCAATATAGGAACCCAGTTCTTTCTCCAAGATCAAACCGCCGAAAATGAGTATCCTGTGTATGTATCTATATGTATATATGCGTGTGTGGGAGAAAGAGATACGACCTTGGTGAGCTTGATGGGTGGGTAAGCAGAAAAAGGACAACGGCTACCAGCGGACGGACCAGCGAGCTCCAAAGCTCCACGGGCAGCGAACTGAGTTCGAACTTCGAAGTTGTCGACTTCTACTTCTTGTTTGTCCGTTCGCCTACTTCTTGAGGTACGATTGACGACTAGGCGTAGCGCAGGCTGCCGAGAGAGAGCGGAGAAGAAGGGAAGTTCAGAGGCTCAGCGGACAGCGGCGGATCTAGGGTTGGGTTTCAAACTTTCAGCCCTCAGGCCCCTCACTTACTCCTCTCACGATTTCAGATCCAGAGGCCAAATGGAAAAGGACAAAAGGGCTAAAGCCGAAAAAGATTTGAAATATAGATTTAGATTTGTTAAAATTTTAGATTTGTTTTATATATACATATAGATATATTTGTTGTTTTATATATATATATATATAATATATATATATATATATAATATTTATATATATATATATATTATATATATATATATATATCCGGTCCGGTTCTTTGTGTCGCCAAACCGAAAATCGGACCGGAAAACCGGTTTCTAGAATCCTTCGAACCGAAACCGGACCGGACCGATTTTTTTGTTCCCGAAACCGGCGGTCCGGTCCGGTTTTTCGGTTTGGTCCGGTTTTCCGGTTTTCAATTTCACCCCTAGCCCCTGCTCCTAACATGAGTTATTAACGTGGAATCAACCAAAATCTCATAAATGTTCCATACAGACTGACCCTTGGTTTCACAAACCTAATCTCGAATCACGTGATCTCTGTTTATGATGGACTAGTTGCTCTAACATGTTTGTTTTCATACTTGCTTGGTTCCTCGAGGATAGCCTCAAAATCGAGTGGTAATACCAAGAAGTAAAATCCTCGATCAAATGCCAATACAGACCATACGTGTGCAACAAAGAAAATTGGGCATGCCGATCGAGAAGCCCACTTTGGGAACTATGTTGAAGATTGTTATGATTAAACGCAAAAGACATTTATGGAATTTTTATTATTGTTTTTTTTTGTCAATAACTAGCATTGCATGTGCGTTTATGAATGGACAAGCCCTGTAGGGGATACCTTGATGATCTGTGCTACCTTTTTAGCTTTGCATTGGTTAATCTCAAAAGTACCACTTCATTGTTGTCGCGCCACTACATGGCAACAGGTGGTATATCTTGGATCTAGCCCGGAGGTACCCTTTGAGACCACCAAATCTTTTGCATAGTAGAAAGCTCTAGCACCTTCTAAACAAGGACAGGAACCCTTTAGGATCACGTGTTACTGGCCATTATACTCCGCTTATGTGGTAACGTGTTACTACTTTCATTCACTTGTTATATTGTTTCCATGCATCATGTTTATGTCTAAACTGTTAGGATTTTATACTAAAAGTCATGACTTTATGTAATGGATTAATATTTGTTTGAATTATCTAAAAAATTATTCCTTCTCTTGATGAGAATTTTTATGGGCAATATTTGCATTATATCTTATCATATTATCTATGAGTGTCTCTTATTCCACATAGTAGATAATTTAGTGTGTAGAGTTTGACTTAAACACAGAGGATCAGATTATCAGTTCTTATACAATATAAGTTTTTGGTTCACAGTCTTAGGTGGAATTGGACACACCACCAGTAGAACTGTAACACAGTGTTTTAGTAAGTTTGTCTTGACTACGAAAAATGGTATAGTTTTAACTCATTATGTTAGTACACTTTGTATATTGACTAGGACCACATTGAGGTAATTGTATTTATACTGACAATATAATACAATTTACACCTCATAGCTATTATGTGTGCTTGTACTCTTAATCTAAAGATAATTAATCGATGTATATATTTAATGTTGTTGACTTTGATTCATTATGGAGTGAGCACTTATGGGCAATAGTCTTAATGAATTGGGTCATAATATTAAGTGTATGACAACTATCAATTATTAATGGAATTCACGCCCCTTTATAGGGATTGATGATATCCTCTAGAAGAAACTTATAAGTTTCGATTATGTCAAACCCTGCAGGTGGATATGAGTATTCGACATAACGAATAAGTTAAGTGGAAGATCTTAAGAAATTTTATAGATGTTAATTAAATAAATTATCAGTAATTTATTTTAATACACGGGTATCTGTAATCTTAACGTGAGGAGATAAATAAATATTTAATAATATGGAGCTCGAAATATAATTTTGAAATATGGGAGGAGAATACAATTATAATTCTGTAGTTGTGTGAATTATAATTTATATAATTCGAAATTAATTCAGGTTGTACTAGGAATCCCGAATTATATAGGAAGCCTAACTCATATTTCTCCTAGGGGTCTCTATCATAGCCTATATAAAAACCGCTATGCCTTCTAGGTCAGACACAATTTGATATTCAAAAGATTGAGAGAAGTTCTATGAAAGCAAAGAGATCATGTTTTTGAGCCCACCCTCAGTATGTGATCAAGAAGCAATAGGATCATGGTAGAAAATCTTGATGTCAGTCGAGCAAGATCATACCAGCCGTCTTCAAAGTCTGATCAGGATCAAACTGTGAAGGTAGTTGAGGTCAAACCAGACAGATCTCGAAAGTATGAACCCTAGTTCCGCCTAGTAAGGTTTTATAATTTTTTTGTTGTATAAACTGTACGCGTTCATCGCTGGATCTCGGGAATCAATCCCTAACAGTGGTATCAGAACCGGCTGTGATAACGCGTGGTGTTTATGCAGACCATGTTGTCCACATAAAAGAAACAAAACGTAGTATTACTGTGCTAACGTCTGTTTTGCAGTTTCTTCTATCCTACTATTATGGTCACGTATGTATGATTGTGTGATAGACAGTTTTGGTGTGATTGGATCCCACACTTTTTTATGTGTGGTTACGTATTTTTTCATTTACCGGTTTTGGGGTTTGTAATATTAATACGTAGCATGTGAGCTCCTATCATATGGAGGCTTAGGGTTTGATGTAAAAATTTCAGTTTGTTTACGGCGACTTATTTTTTTATTGATTTAGCCTTGTGAACTCTTATATGGAGGCATAGAATCAATATGTCGGTCTCATCTTCGATTTGGGGGGAAAAATCGACGGCAAAAATCAAGGTAGTTTTGGAAAGTAAGGATTTGACCATAATAGTTGAGATTCCTATTATGTTTGTGTCTTCTTATTAATATGTGATTGGTATTGTTTCCTTGTTTAATTATAGTTCCCTATAATTTTGGACAACATAGAATATCGACATACGCCTAGATCACTCACAATCAAATATTTTTATAACACCCATGAAAAAATAATTTTAAATGACTAAGTGGGAGAGAGAATTTGTCACGTATAAATCTCATGGTCTCCATCACTAGTTTGTAGATAATATGATTAATTTTGTGTGCTGGTGTCTCCATCTGAAATGATTCATTACAGAATAATTAATTTAGTATAAGGTGATGATGTACACTTAGCTATAAATAATAGTATCATCTTCATCTGAGTCACCGCTATTGTTTGTAGGACCAAAGCTAAGTTAGTTATTTAATTTTGCTTGACAAAAGTTTTTGCCTAAATAGTCAAAATTAAAAGGAATAGGTATATCTATTTGCACAAATGATGGAAAGTAGTAGACTTTCCAATCGAAAGCGTGCTTTTCACGGTGTGTTAGATTGCCAATGTTTTTCTTTAAAAAGTTTGGTAGAGCGAACCAATTTTTAAATGAAATTCAAAAGTTTTTATTTGCCATTCATAATTATTATTATGTGATTCTCAGATTCAAGAATGGACTCTGTTAATCCACTATCTGTTATTCTCAAAGAAAACAAACTCACTGGACCTAATTATATTGACTAGAAAAGAAATTTGAATATAGTATTGATTGCTAAAGAGTACAAGTATGTGCTCAGTGAGGAATGTCCACAAAAACCTTATGAGGAGACAACCAATGAGGAAGCCCGCCTTACAAGAAGTGGGTTAAGGCTGATGAGATGGCGCGGTGTTATATTTTGGCATCTATATCAAATATTCTGCAACATCCGCATCAGTCTATGCCCACTGCCTATGACATGATGATGAACCTCAAAGAAATATTTGGGAAACAGAATCGTGCAGCAAGGCAGGTTGCTATGAGGGACTTACTTAACACAAAGATGGCTGAAGAGAGCTCAGTCAAGGATCATGTTATAAAGATGATGGGTCATCTAAATAAACTAGAGATCCTTGGAGTTGAAATAGATGGGAAAACCCAGATTGATATTATACTCCATTCGCTGTCGGAGAACTTTAAGAATTTTCGCATGAACTACACTATGAATTCATATTGTTATATTTTGGCAAAACTTCTTAAAGAGCTCCAAGCAGCAGAGGGCATAATGAAAAAGTCAGGAAATGTGTTGATACTTGAGAAAGATTCTGCTTCTAAACCAAAAGGCAAGAAGAAGCAAAAAAAGGCTCAAAAGTAGGTTGCAATTCCTTGAGTGAATAATGGTCCTCAAACTAGAGTGAAAAAGCCCAAGAAAATGTGTTTTTACTACAAGCAATCAGGACACTAGAAGAAGTAATGTCCAGTTTATCTCAACAATTTGAACAATCAAGGTAAAACCTATTCACTAGTGGTTGAAACATGTTAGCGGTATTATTTACAAACTCTTGGTGTGTAGATACGGGAGCTACTAATCATATTTGTAATTCATTGCGAGGGTTTCAAGAAACTAGGCAGCTTAGTGATGGAGAGGTTTACCTACACATGGGCAATGCTATGAAAGTAGCAGCAGTTGCAGTGGGAGATTTACGTCTTAGTTTTGGTAGTGAAAGGATTTTAATATTAAAATATTGTCTTTATTTTTCTAGTATTAGAAGAAATTTAATTTCAGTTTCTAAGTTAGTTAAAAATAGTTATTTGGTTAATTTCAATAATTATGTGGTTATTAAATTTAATAAACGTTATATGTGTTCTGATTCATTGGTGGATGATCTTTATGTTATTAATCATATCTCTCCCACACTGCAACTAAATGAATTGAATAATACAAATACTATATCATGTAAGAGAAATGCACCTTCTAAATTGAACGAAACGTATCTTTGTCACTTATGCTTAGGTCATATTAATCTAGAAAGGATTTCTAGACTGGTTCAAAATGGACCATTGAGTTCATTGGAAGTAAAGAAACTTTCAGTCTGTGAATCCTGTTTAGAAGGTAAAATGACAAAAAGTTTCTTCTCGGCCAAAGGGTAAAATAAAAATATTTGCATGTGAGTGATCTAGGTATAGGTTAATATTCCATGTTATCCAAAATTATAAGGGAACTTTAATTAAACAAGGAAGCAATACCAATCGCATATGAATAAGGAAATATAAACATAAACATAATAGGAATCCCAACTGTTATGGTCAAATCATCAATTTCCATAACAGGCTTAATTCTTGCTGTCGACTTGTCCCCAAAGCGAAGTTGATGCTACTCACTAGTTCTTCAACAGAAACACATCAATCCCTCGAAAATCACTAATTTTTTCGATCATCAGAACCTGTTATTGCATATTGATTTTATGCCTCCAAATAGGAGTTCGCAAGGCTATATCAATGAAAACGAACGCTGTAAATAAACTGAAATCATTAAATCAAACTCTAATCCTCCATATGACCGGAGTTCACATGCTATGTATTAACATTAAAATAGGTAACCACACATCAAAATAGTGTGGGATCCAATCACACCAAAATTGACTATCACACGATCATACAGCGTCACCATAATAATGGGATATGAGAAATTGCAAAACAGACGTTAACACAATAATACGTTCTATTTTTACGTAGAGAACTTGGTATGTATAAAACACATGCGTTATCACAGTCGATTTTGATACCACTTTTAGGGATTGATTCCCAGGATCCAGTGATGAATGCGCACATATTACACAACAAAAAAGATAAAACCCTACTAGGCAGAATTAGGGTTCATACTTTCGAGATCTCTCTAGTTTAAGTTTAACAATCGTCACAGTTTGATCTAGATCGATCATTGAACATCGCTAGAATGATTTTGCTTGATTGATCTCGAGATCTTCTACCATAATCCTATTGCACCATGATCACAAACTGATTGTGAGCTCCAAATCGTGATCTTCTTGCCTTCACAGAACTTCTCTCAATATTTCGAGTATTAAGTTGTGTCTAACCTAGAAGGCATAGCAATGTATATATAGGCAACAATAAGGACCCCCAGGAGAAGTATAGGCTGGGCTTCCTATATAATTCAGGATTCCTAATCTAACCCAGATTAATTATGAATTATATAAATTACAATTCATACCGCTACAGAATTATAATTGTATTCTTTTCCCATATCTTAAAATTCTATTTTGGGCTCTATGTTATTAAATGATTATTGATCTCCCCATATTAAGATTACAAACACCCGTTGATTAAAATAAATTACTGACAATTTATTTAATTAACATTTATAAAATTTCTTGAGACCTTTTACTTAACTTATTCATTATGTCGGATACTAATATCCACTTGTAGTGTTCGACAGTGCCTAGGGCACTATCTGGTTGCCAATGATATGAGCTAGATCGAGCTCCATGCTAGTGAGGGGTCTAGTCATCCTTGCGCGGTGAGCCTCTCTCAATCTTACCATTTTTGGTCAAAAGCCTAGATTGTTTCTATGTTATAACTATTGTTACGCAGGTGCCACCTGGTGGCTTGACACAGGGTCTAGCTAGGCCTGAGAGAAGAGCTGCTCTAGTGGGTTCAAGGGTTTCTGGTGTTGTACACGTGAGACATTGTCGTCCTTATGTTGAGAGAAAGGACTCTAACAAGGAGGACGAGAAAGAGTCAAGGGCAGGACTTAAAGCACAGAGCCAAGCGAAATTAGGAGGTGGGGCTTGCATGCCTCTTCAGGGGCTATTTGCACAAGTAGTTTTAGTATTTTTTACAGTTGTTTTTGGGCCTGCGTGCCTAACTGGTGATGATCGAGCAGAAATTGTGCCTGTACATTGTTTTGATTTTATTCATGGATTCTTTTGTTCATTGCACTATCATTTATTTTTTTTTCTGCCTCTACTTCTTTTTCAAAACACAATTCATTACCTACATTGACAATTACATTGACGGATACACGAGAAGAAAGACTGATTCTAACAAAACGTCGTTGAAGTAAACCTCTATTGCGTCGTGGTTCCGAGAGCATATAACACTAACTCTTTCAATCATTGATTCAAAATTCAGGAGCAATAGACCATCGTGGAGATTCGAGATTGAAATTTGAACACTGCTGAACTTGGGATTTTGAATTGTACTATGTACTAGCGCACGCATGAGATCAACTGGTGTGCACCCTCTGCACTAGTGTGCGCAGCACTTTCTTTGGCAATTGTTCTGACTCGTATGTCACTTCATCTAATAGGGTACAAATGGTTAGTCTTTGCAGAGATTCTCTATTTTTCGTCTAGCATGCGTAGCATTGAACTAGCATACATCGTAATGATGTGGCGCACGCACAAATAGTGTTCTAGTTGGTTTCTATAAATTGCACCCTCATTTTCTTCATTCTTCTCATTCCTTAACCATTTTCTTCCCTTCTCTCTTCAATATTTTATAATCCTTAGCTTTTCGAGGCCTTGCTTCTAAGCTCTGATGGTCTATTTCTTTGAATTCCATTTAAGTCTAACTCATGAGTGTGCTTAGAAAGAGTTGTGGGTTTGTTGTGCATCAAAATGTCTTCTCAAGGGAGTTGGCCGCCCCTTCTCATTAGTCTGAGGAAAGGAGTTTGGTTTTCCTGCGTCAACCTTGGCCGTATCGGCAAAGTAGTACTACACTCAGCTGGGGCTTTGATTTGTCGTACCCAAGTAAGCCTTGCTCTCATATTCGACTTTTGCTTTGTTTTGATTGGCTTCATTTGTCTTCTGATATGCTTTTCTGTGTTGGACAGGTACTTGAGCTCTTCTACGGCCATTCTCAGCTCTCCCCTAAGGGTATCCAGCTTGCTTCAAGCGTTCTTCTACGCAAAAGTTTGACAGGATTGGCCTTTCTCCTCAGGGGGAGTGCGCTAGTCTCCTAAAGTTTTGCACTTATAGTGCCTCTGCGAACCTGTTTGTGGCATATGATTTGGAGAATATCACGATCGTTTAAGCGTCATAGTTGGTTGGAGCTATCGAAATAGCCCGTTGGAGGTCAAATACTTGGTCGTCATGTCTTGCCAATATTTGCCGCTGATTTGTTTGCACCTAATTTTAGATGCTAGATCCAAAAGTTGTATTTTATTATTATTGGGCATGACCAACTTGTAATAAAATTTCAATAGATTTGAATGAAAAAGATGTCCTTTACATGAGATTTGCATGTTGAATTTTTGCTTAGTCATTTGCTTTGGACATGATGGATTGATTGATTTATTCGGGGCTAAACCAAATCATTGCCTACGTATCCTGTTGAGAGGAATCAAGTCGTGCGTAGTTCGGGCTTATGGTTTACTCATGTCTTGACACTCTCCTTTTAATGCTCTTGATTTTGCCTAGTATCGCCATTGTGGGTTTTTGATCTTACGAGCACTTTTTTGTTTGAAGCCTTTCATTTTGCTTGGGATGCCATAACAAGTTTTCATTCCCAATAGGCATTGTGCTCTAACTTTTGCCTAAGTTGCCCGCCCTTCGACTTTTCGACCTAGAGAGCTTCTCTCAAGGGTAATACTTCTTGTGTTGGTCCAAATTTACCAAGGCAGAAAATTCATTTTCGTCTAAGTCCATGATTTGCATCGCTCCTCTGGCAAGCTGGTTTTTATGATGTATGGTCCAACCCAACTTGGTTTGAATTTTCCTCATGGATCGTAATTGGCACTCTAATTTCTTTGCGTACCAAGTCTTCAATCAAATTTTGAGCCTTGATCTTCTTATTGAATGCTCGTACAATCATGTGTTGGTATCCCTGAACATGATACAAGGCTCTCAATCTTCGCTCATTAAACAAAATTAACTCTTCAAATTTCCCACTGTTCCATTCTCCCTCAAGCACTCCACACTTGGTGATAACCCTCAACGATGGGATCTCAAGTTCTATTGGAAGTATAACTTCCATTCCGTAGACTAGAGGATAGGGTGTTGCCCCTGTAGGCGTTCGAATTGACATCCTGTACCACTATAAAGCCAAGGGTAACTATTTGGGCCAACTTCTAGTAGCCCCATTAGTCTGTGGTCTGTAGATTGACGACCAGTGGGCTTAAATTCCAAATTCTTTTAACAGCTCCAAAATCGTTCCTTGAAATGTACTCCATTATCTGATATCAACTCTTGGGGAACACCATAACAGTAGATGATATGTTGTCGGCTGAACTCAGCCACATTTGTTGCTATCAACATAGCATAAGAAGCAGCCTCTACCCACTTCGTGAAATAGTCGATAGCAACTAAGATGAACTTGTGTCCATTTAAGGTTGTGGGCATGATTTTTCCTATCACATCGATTCCTAGACTGAGAAAGGCCATGGAGAGGTCGTGGCATGTAACTCAAATGGTGGAACATGCATAAAATTGACATGTATTTGACACTTATGACATCATTGTACAGATTCCACGGATTCGGTTTTCATGGCAGACCAAAAATAGCTCAACCCCAATATTTTCTTTGCCAACATCATTCCATTCATATGAGGACCACAGACTCCTTCGTGAACTTTTTCCATGATCCTCTCTCCTTCCTTGCCGTCAATGCACAACTTGTGCAACCCGCAGTGTGATCTTTTGTACAATGTTTATTCACAAATCAAATACTATGATGCTATCTTGCAATTGCTGTCTTGTCCATCTTGCTCGTATTCTATGGATACTCCCCTCATTCTACAAAATTTCAGATTTCATGATACTACGGCAGCCTATCAGTTGCTTCATCTATTGCTCCTACATAAGCATAAATCAGCATGTCTCTTTGCTCAATTATCAAGGGTTTCATCTTCACCTCCCTTAGGAAAATAATCATGGATGCCAATGTTGCCAAGGCGTCGGCAAATTGATTCTTCAGACGTGGCACATGGGTGAAAGTTACCACATCAAACCTTGGAATTAGGTCCTCTAGATCAGCATGATATAGCTTCAATGTTTCTTCCTTAATCTTCCAATTACCATTTGCTTGAGAGACTACCAAGTTAGAATCGCCTACCAAGTTAGAATCGCCAATTACCTCCAACTTTTTAACTCTAAGTTCTAGGGCAACTTCCATCCCTAAATAAAGGCTCCGTACTCTGCCTGATTGTTTGTCACTTCAAAATTGAGTTTGAAAGATGGAGGAATGTGTGCTTTGATTTGCTTGGGGATATCAACAGAATGCCAATTCCAAATCCTCTCTAATTAGATGATCCATCGAAATAGAGTACCCATACGTCGTTTGTTATTGTCGTCAGGTCTTCATCCGAAAACTCAAACTCAGTCTCCACTTATCCTTTGACTGAGTGATCAAGAACTCTGCAACCGCCCTCCCTTTTACTGACTTCCGCATTACATACTTCAAATCAAATTCTGCCAGTAAGAGCAACCGACGTGCTAGCCTACCAGTTAAGGCAATTTTCTCGAATAGATATTTGAGAGGATTCATCCGAGAAATCAACACTATTCGGTATGCTAGCATGTAGTGCCTCAACTTCTTCGAATCCCATACCAAAGTCCAACAACTTTTTTCCAAGTGAGTATAACACTCCTCCCCACCGACCATCTTCTTGCTTAGTTAATAGACCACCTTTTTTGCACCGTCGTTTGCTTCTTGAGCCAACATACATCCCACTGAGACTTCCGTGGCTGAGAAATACAATAACCAATGGTTTACCCAGTGTTTAGGGCATCAAGATTGGTGGATTCTATAGATATCACTTGATTGAATTGAAGGCTTCTTGGCATTGATTATCCCATTGAAATGAGGTGTTCTTTCTTAAGAGCTGAAACAGTGGTTTGCTTGTGGAAGTTAACTTGGCAATGAATCTATTGATGAATTGGATTTTGCCAATAAACCCTCGAACTTCTTTTTCGGTGTGAGGAAGTTCCATTTCGAGGATGGCTTTAACCTTGGAGGGGTCCACCTCTGTTCCTCTCATCATGATCGTAAATCTCAACATCTTTCCCGCAGTCACCCCAAAGGCACACTTCTGAGGGTTCAAGTGTATCTTGTATTTTCGAATTCTTTTGAAGAAATTGCATAATTCTATTGGGTGATCATCTCTTTCCTTGTCTTGACAATCATGTCATCAACATAGACCTCTACCTCCTTGTGGATCATGTCATACAGCAGAGTTGTAGCATCCCACTGATAAGTAGATCCTGCATTTTTCAACACAAATGGCATTACCCGATAGCAATATGTTCCCCATTCCGTGACGAAAGTTGTCTTCTTTCTATCTTAAGGAGCCATCAAGATCTTGTTGTATCCCAAAAATCCATACATGACCAACAGCAGCGCATGCCCGGCTGTATTATCGACTAGCACAACAATGTGAGGTAGTCGAAAGTCATCCTTCAGGCTGGCTCTAGATCTCTAAAGTCAACGCATACTCTAATTTTATCGTTCTTTTTGGAAACTGGCACAATGTTGGTGACCCATTTTGGATACTTGGTAACCATTTCCTTTTTAACTTCTTCCTTGATCTTTAGAACCCAATCATACCAGAGCTTCCTCAATTTCCATTTGACAGGCTTGGCCTCAAGGAAGAGCGGGATTCGATGCTCGACTATTTTAAGATCAAGTATATGTTAGGGTTTTATACTAAAAGTCGTGACTTTATGTAATTGATTAATTTTGTTTGAATTATTCAAACAATTATTCCCTTTCTTGATGAGAATTTTTATGGGCAATGTTTGCATTCTATCATATCATATTATGCATGGGTGTCTCCTATTCTATATGGTAGATAATCTGGTGTGTATAATTCGGTTTACACACAGAGGATCAGATTATTGGTTCTTATAGAATATAAGTCTTGAGTTTATAGTCTTAGGTGGAATTGGACACATCACCAGTAGGACTATGACATAGTGTTTTAGTAGGTCTTTCTTGACTATGAAAAATCGTATAGTTCTAACTCACTGTGTTAGTATACTTTGTGCATATTGAACAGGACCACTTGAGGTAATTGTATTTATACTGACAATATAATACAATTCACACCTCATGGTTATTATGTATACTTGTGCTCTTAATCCAAAGATAATTAATCGATATATACATTTAATGTTGTTGACTTTGATTCATTATAGAATGAAGCCTTGTGGGCTAATAGTCTTGATGAGTTGGGTCACAATATTAAGTGTACGACAACGATTAATTATTAATGGAATCCACATCTTTTCATAGGGATTGATGATATCCTCTTGAGAAAACTTATAAGTTTAGATTATGTCAAACCCTGCAGGTGGATATTAGTATCCAACATAACGAATAAGTTAAGTAGAAGATCTCAAGAAATTTTATAAGATGTTGGTTAAATAAATTGTTAGTAATTTATTTTAATTAGCAGGTATCTGTAATCTCAACGTGAGAAGATGAACAAGTATTTAATAATATGAAACTCGAAATATAATTTTGAGATATGGGAGGGGGATGCAATTATAATTTTGTAGTAGTATGAATTCTAATTTATATAATTCAGAATTAATCCGAATTAGATTAGGAATCCCGAACTATGTAGGAAACCCAACCCATACTTCTCCTAGGGGTCCCTCTCGTTGCCTAATATTACACTGCTATGCCTTCCAGGTTAGTAACAACTGAATATTCGAAATATTATGAGAGGCTCTGTGTAGGCAAGGAGATCACGATTTTGAGCCCACAGTCAACTCGTGATCAAAGTATAATAGGATTACGATACAATATCTCGAGGTCAGTCGAGTAAAATCATTCCAGCCGTGCTCAAAGTACAATTAGGATCAAACTGCAAAAATAGTCGAGATCAAACCAGACAGATCTCGAAGATATGAACCCAATCCTGCCTTATAAGGTTTCATAATTTTTTGTTGTATAAACTGTACGCGTTCATCATTGGGTCTCGGGAACCGATCCCTAATAGTATAGTCATGTCCTCATGAAACCAAGCGAAAATATCTATGAATTCTCGTAGTAAATTGATTAATGTTATACTTTCAACAAAAGACAATGTAGAACCAATTTGGCCCATTTGAGAGTCCTTTTCGTTACTCAAACTTATTGAAATGAATTCTTCCATTACATGTTGGGCATGCCATTCATTTTCTCTTTTAATCAAAATTTTTAATTCATCGAGGATGTCCCCCTCTGAATCGTCAAAATAATCTTCCGGATCTAAGCAATTAACATCAGGCACAACGAAGTAAGCAAAGTCTTCTCCTATTTTCTCACAATCAAACTCTATCATAGAGGGCAACATTGATACAACCTCGAATTCAAAATAAAGACTGTGACGAGAGCAAAAAACAGACGTGGGCTCCACAAATCAAGCCAAAGGAGGCTAACTTAGACTCAACATTAACCTCAAAAGACTCAATCATGCAAGTTACAAGGGGTGTTATGGTGCAATTATCACATTTTCTAAAAGCATCCGTGATAAACTGAGAGGGGTTGGTTTGAGACTTTTGGCTCGATCATGATCACTGCAATGTCACCTTCAATACCCATCTAAACCAATTCTTGGAAAAAGGACTCTACATCAACCTTTTCCAATGTCTCTGCCCAGTCCAGCTTTTCCGTGATTAGTGTGTCTGCCTTTGATCCATCTTCATCATCCGAGAGCTGGTGCTTGAAAATGATCTCGAAACTTGAATATCTTTTTCCTTCCTTTGGATCCCAATAGTGCTCAGCATGCCCGCAGAAAGGCAGATCTTCTCCTTCTTTGACAAAATACCCATTCAATGTCTTACAGTACGAGGGGATTCTTGTTTCCAATAGCTTCCCAATTCTTCTCATCTTTACCCGTTCTTTCTCCCGTCGAGCTTTTTCCTCTTAGTCTTATTTAGTCGGTTGATAGCCAAATCAAAATGGTTCTCATTTGCCTTGAAGGTAGGAAATTCTGTTATCCCCTGTTATTGCTTCCCTAGTCCCAATCCGGGGATGTAGGACATCTTTTTCATCATTCTACAGATACTACGTTGATCTGGAATTCATCTTCATCGAAGAGAACATTCACATAGTGGGCTTCTTCAAAAGAGAAACCACTCATCAAAATATCTTCAATCTCGTGTTAAATCTCTATGAGTGGGGAATTATACTCTATTGGGGTCCAAATTTTTTAATCCTCGTAGACAGTGAGAATACCGGCTTTTAGTACCAAACAGATCTTCTGATGGAGAGTGGAAGTGAAGGCTTTGATCTTAAGATCATCGATCCATGGCCTTTCGAACAGCAAGTTGAATGACGCTAGAATATCTAGTGATACGAGCATGAGCACGGATCATGAGGAAGATGATGCACAAGACAATGGAGCCAAGGAGGGAGCCGAGGACTTGCACATTCCGGAGGGCCCAATTACAAGATCCAAGGCCCGAGCCTTACAAGACGTGGTGCGGAGCTGCATGGCCACCTCTTATGCTGAGCAAGGCGCCACCAAGATCCTCCATGTGACCACCTTTGCTTGGAAGCCCGGAATGGAAGAACCCGCGAGCAATGAGGCCCGGCCTTGAGCAGCCCGGACCAAGAAGAGCCCTCCATGCATGGGCAGCCCAATTAATCCAAAAAAACAACTCTAGCACATTAACCAACATGCCTTCAAGTCTTGCCGCCCACTCTCTAAAAATAGCCAAGGGCCATTTATGCATTGCCACCCAACAATAAAGTCTTGGCTGTTTTTCCCAATGGAGGTGCACGGATTATCAACATGACCACCCATCTTGGCCATTCATCAAATGCCGCCCATCTTCAATGGCCGGCCACCTAAATTTAGCTCTAGTTTTTCCTATAAATATTGTAATGTTTGAAGGATATTGGTTTTTAACTCAGATTTGAAATTTAACTTGTGAGAATTTCTTCTCCTTTAGTTCATCACGAACTCGGTCTTATCGGGAGCAATTCCGTGGCGACCTTCTCCGACTTATCAACGGCTCAATCACAACCGTTGTGGCGTCATCCCAATACCAAGGTGCTTGCTTTGATTCTTCTTGTGTCGAGGTCTTTACCAAGGTGCTCTAAGATCTAAAGTTTGTGTCACGGTTCCATCTTATTTATCAATCCCGAACCTGTTCTTGGACGATCCGTTAACATACGAAGCTCATTCGTATCATTTGGTATCAGAGCTTTTGGAATCCAATTCAGGTTCATCTATCCTTGTTTTTCACTTATCTTAGTTTCATAGTTCATATCTTTCTTCTTCTCATTTCGGTATTCAAAAAAAAAAAAAATAGAAAGCTTTCCGTCACCAAAAAAAAAAAAAAGGAGAGCAGAACAAAAAAAAAAAAAAAAGAAGACGGAATTGAGAAAGAGCAAAGAGAAGAAGAAATCCAAAACATCATTTCTTACTTTGTCTCCCACTATCTTTCCAACACCTTTTCCCTCCAATTTTCTTTTGTTTTTATCGTGCCAAATCTGATAACTTTTTCCTCCTTCCATTTAATTCTGTTTCTTGTTTGTCTCTTTACCATTTTAAAGAGCAACGGTCATTTCCTTCTTCCTAAACCTTCCTTCCATTTTCCCGGGTCAAAGCAAGTGTTGAGGTAGGAAAAAAAAGCGCAAGTCTTGGGAAAGCCATTGTTTTGTTTTCTGTTTGAGCTTGAGTTTTTGCAGAACTTGTAGGAGCAAGAAGGAGTGGAAAAAGGCAAGAAGTGAGGACATTGTGCAAAAAGCCAAGAGCACCGAGAGCAAACACTTTGTTGGTGAGTGATTTGGGAAAATTTAAACACTTGGTGTGGGTTTGTTTGCTTGTTTTCTTTTTCAGGTTTAAGATGTCACAAGGAGACGATTCCGGAGTTAACAACAACAATAAACTTTTATTGGAGGCAATCCAACAAATGTCACGAAAGTGGGATTCGGCCTTTAAAGATTTAAGGGACGAAATGGAGGAAATGAGGAGGGAGCGGCATGAGCAAGTCCCTACAAGAAATTCTAATCCGAGGAGTTCAAATGCACCAAATGCAACCGGGAGGGAGTATGATGGTGACAATAGTGAAGATAGTGAGCAAAGCTATCGATCAAGGGCCAATCCAAGAGAGAGGAGAAGACGCCATAGCCATGGTTCACGGGAGAGGGTAGACCGAGACTTGGGCAGTATCAAGCTAAACATTCCGCCATTCCAAGGCAAGAGTGACCCCGACGCCTACCTAGAATGGGAAAGGAAGGTGGAGATGATGTATGAATGCCACAATTACTCAGAGGAAAAGAAGGTAAAGCTTGCTGCCATTTCATTCACGGATTATGCTATAGTATGGTGGGATCAACTTTTGATAGGTAGAAGAAGGAACTATGAGCCACCAATTGAGACATGGGCTGAGATGAAGGCTGCCATGAAGAAGAGATTTGTGCCCAACCATTACTACCGTGACATGCATCTCAAGCTACAGCAGCTTAGGCAAGGGACTAAGGGCGTGGAAGAATACTACAAAGAAATGGAAATGGCAATGATCCGAGCCAACATCACGGAGGAAAGGGAGGCCACCATGGCGCGGTTTGTAAGCGGGCTCAACCGTGAGATTGCAAATGTGGTAGAGTTGCAGCATTATGTTGAGCTTGAGGATGTGGTGCATATGGCAATCAAGGTGGAGAGGCAGCTTCGGAGGGGGAGGACAGCCAAACCAGACTTTTCTTTTGCTGGGTCTTCGTCTAGGGCAAAACCACCCGCGGAGCAACCTGCCAAGTCCGGGGAGAAGCCTACTTATGCAAACCGAGGAGAGCAGCCTAAACCACGGGAGAACTCAACCAACAAAGGTATAACTCCCACCAATTCAACTCAAAGAACTCGTGATTTCAAATGTTTTCGTTGCCTAGGAGTTGGGCACAAGGCTTCGGATTGTCCAAATAAGAGGGTGATGATTGCGCTCGGTAATGGAGAATATGAATCCGAGGCTAGTGATGAGGAGGTGCCACCTTTGGAGGACACGAGTGATTGTGAGTATGCTGTCAAAGGAGAGGCACTTGTAGTCATGAGAGCTCTTAATGCTCACGCCGTGGAGGACGAGGAAGGATATGTGGAGCAGCGGGAAAATATCTTTCACACCCGTTGCCTTGTGAAAGAGAAGGTATGCAGCATGATCATAGATGGAGGGAGCTGCGTCAATGTAGCTAGCCTTTTACTTGTTGAGAAATTGGGGCTGCCCACCAAGAAACATCCGAGGCCCTATCAATTGCAATGGCTCAACGACAGCGGCAAAATAAGGGTGAGCAAGCAAGTCCTTGTACCATTTACCATTGGCAGGTACCAAGATGAGATTCTATGTGATGTGGTGCCCATGCACGCAAGCCACATTCTGTTGGGGCGTCCTTGGCAATATGATCGTAGTACTTTGCATCACGGGAGCACAAACCGTTACACCTTCACCAAGGATGGCAGAAATGTCACCCTCGTTCCAATGTCGCCAAAACAAGTCTTAGAGGATCAAAACAGAATCCAGCAGTCCCTTAGTGAGGTAAAGGAGGGGAGTGAAAAAAAGAATGAGAGAAAAGAAAGAAAAGAAGGAGTTGAAAAGAGAGGAAGAGAGGGTGGGAATAGTGAAGTAGGAAAGGGCAGTTTGAGAGAAGAAAAAAAGAGGGAAGAAAAGAAGAGGGTAAGTTTGTATGCCAAACAAAAAGAAGTTAGGAGGGCTTGTGAGAACAATCAACCAATGATCCTATGTGTCTACAAAGGGGCCTATCTTGCTAATCCAGATTCTACTCCTCCACCCCCTCTTGCTATTCAATCTGTTTTGCAGGAGTATAATGATATATTTCCCGAAGAAGTTCCGGCCGGATTGCCACCCATCCGAGGCATTGAGCACCAAATCGACTTTGTGCCGGGCTCACCAATCCCAAACCGACCAGCCTATAGAACCAACCCCGAGGAGACCAAAGAACTACAAAGGCAGGTTGAGGAGTTGATGGAGAAGGGCCACATCCGCGAGAGCATGAGCCCTTGCGCGGTCCCGGTCTTGCTAGTGCCAAAGAAGGATGGATCTTGGCGTATGTGCGTTGATTGTCGTGCCATCAACAAGATAACAGTTAAGTACCGCCATCCCATTCCTAGACTTGATGACATGTTAGATGAGCTTCATGGTTCCACATATTTTTCAAAGATTGATTTAAAAAGTGGTTACCATCAAATTAGAATGAAGGAGGGAGATGAGTGGAAAACAGCTTTCAAAACTAAGTATGGTTTATATGAATGGTTAGTCATGCCCTTTGGACTTAGCAATGCACCTAGCACATTCATGAGGTTAATGAATCATGTTTTAAGAGCCTACTTAGGAAAGTTTGTGGTAGTGTATTTTGATGATATCCTTGTCTATAGTCGAACCTTAGATGAACACACTAACCATTTGAAAAGTGTGTTTGAAATTTTGAGAAAAGAAAAACTCTATGCTAATGTTAAGAAATGCACCTTTTGCTTGGATAGAGTTATCTTTCTTGGTTTTGTTGTTTCAGCTCAAGGGATCGAGGTTGATAAAGAGAAGACTAAAGCCATTCGGGAGTGGCCAACACCCAAAAGCATCACCGAAGTGAGGAGCTTTCTCGGACTTGCAAGTTTCTATAGGAGATTCGTGCGAGATTTCAGCACATTGGCCGCACCCTTGACCGAGGTGATCAAGAAGGAGGTAGGGTTTAAATGGGGTAATGATCAAGAGAATGCCTTCAATTCAATCAAGGAGAAATTGTGTTCTGCCCCATTACTTAATTTGCCTGACTTTGCTAAAACATTTGAGATTGAGTGTGACGCATCCGGAGTAGGTATAGGTGCCATCTTAATGCAAGAGAAGAAGCCCATTGCTTACTTCAGTGAAAAGTTGAACGGGGCAGCCCTGAATTATTCAACATATGACAAGGAGTTGTATGCTTTGGTTCGTGCGTTGAAGACATGGCAACATTACCTATGGCCTAAGCAATTTGTGATCCACACGGATCATGAGTCGTTGAAGCACTTAAGGGGGCAAGACAAGCTCAACCGGAGGCATGCACGATGGGTCGAATTCATTGAAATGTTTCCATATGTCGTGCAATACAAACAAGGCAAGGACAACAAGGTGGCGGATGCCTTGTCCCGGAGGTATGTTCTCATCTCAACTCTTAATGCTAAATTACTTGGATTTGAACATATAAAGGAAATGTATTCAAAAGATGATGATTTTGGTGCCATATTTGATGCATGCGAATTAGGGGCATTAGATAAGTTCTATAAGCATGATGGTTACTTGTTTAGGGAGAACAAACTATGCATCCCAAAATGTTCTTTGCGTGAGTTGTTCGTGCTTGAGTCTCACGGGGGCGGGTTAATGGGGCATTTCGGAGTAACTAAAACCCTAGACATACTTAGAGAACATTTCTTTTGGCCTCACATGAGGAAGCATGTAGAGAAAATTTGTGCTAATTGTATCACTTGCAAGAAGGCTAAATCTAGGGTCAATACCAATGGACTATACACTCCCTTACCCGTGCCTAATGAACCTTGGACAGATGTGTCAATGGATTTTGTGGTAGGGTTACCTAGAACCAAAAAAGGAAGGGACTCCATTTTTGTGGTGGTAGATAGGTTCTCAAAGATGGCCCATTTTATCCCTTGTCACAAAACCGATGATGCCACCCATATTGCCGACCTATTCTTTAGGGAAGTAGTACGTTTGCATGGCTTGCCCAAAACCATAGTGAGTGATAGGGATGCGAAATTCTTGAGCCATTTTTGGAGAGTCTTGTGGGGTAAATTGGGAACAAAGCTACTATTTTCGACCTCATGCCACCCCCAAACCGACGGCCAAACCGAAGTGGTCAATAGGTCCCTATCTCAACTTTTGAGGGTTGTTATTAATAAAAATCTGAAATCATGGGAGGAGTGTTTGCCCTTTGTGGAATTCGCCTATAATCGCACCATTCACTCATCCACCAATTTTTCTCCCTTTGAGGTTGCGTATGGATTTAACCCACTAACCCCTTTGGATTTAATCCCTTTACCTTTGAGTGATCTTACAAGCTTAGATGGGGAAAAGAAGGCCAAACAGGTTCGGAAAATCCATGAAGAGGCTCGGCAACAAATCACTAAGAAGAACGAGCAAGCTGCCGCCCGAGCCAACAAAGGAAGAAGGAAGGTTGTGTTCCAACCGGGAGATTGGGTTTGGGTTCATTTGAGGAAAGACCGATTTCCTTCCAAACGGGCCAGCAAGTTGATGCCAAGAGGAGATGGCCCATTCCAAGTGTTAAAAAGGATCAATGACAATGCATACAAAATTGATTTACCCGGTGAGTACCAAGTTAGTGCTACCTTCAACGTGTCTGATTTATCCCCTTGTGATGTAGGTCCAGATTCGAGGACGAATCCTTTTGAAGGGGGAGGAGATGATACGAGCATGAGCACGGATCATGAGGAAGATGATGCACAAGACAATGGAGCCAAGGAGGGAGCCGAGGACTTGCACATTCCGGAGGGCCCAATTACAAGATCCAAGGCCCGAGCCTTACAAGACGTGGTGCGGAGCTGCATGGCCACCTCTTATGCTGAGCAAGGCGCCACCAAGATCCTCCATGTGACCACCTTTGCTTGGAAGCCCGGAATGGAAGAACCCGCGAGCAATGAGGCCCGGCCTTGAGCAGCCCGGACCAAGAAGAGCCCTCCATGCATGGGCAGCCCAATTAATCCAAAAAAACAACTCTAGCACATTAACCAACATGCCTTCAAGTCTTGCCGCCCACTCTCTAAAAATAGCCAAGGGCCATTTATGCATTGCCACCCAACAATAAAGTCTTGGCTGTTTTTCCCAATGGAGGTGCACGGATTATCAACATGACCACCCATCTTGGCCATTCATCAAATGCCGCCCATCTTCAATGGCCGGCCACCTAAATTTAGCTCTAGTTTTTCCTATAAATATTGTAATGTTTGAAGGATATTGGTTTTTAACTCAGATTTGAAATTTAACTTGTGAGAATTTCTTCTCCTTTAGTTCATCACGAACTCGGTCTTATCGGGAGCAATTCCGTGGCGACCTTCTCCGACTTATCAACGGCTCAATCACAACCGTTGTGGCGTCATCCCAATACCAAGGTGCTTGCTTTGATTCTTCTTGTGTCGAGGTCTTTACCAAGGTGCTCTAAGATCTAAAGTTTGTGTCACGGTTCCATCTTATTTATCAATCCCGAACCTGTTCTTGGACGATCCGTTAACATACGAAGCTCATTCGTATCATCTAGGATCTCAAACTCTACCTCAGCGTCAATTATTCCCACAATTATCATAATTTCTAGTACAATTCTTCAAGTGTTGTCGTAGGCCCAGACCCCTTGAGTTGAAGGCAGAAAGTCTTCGTTCTTTAATATGAGATAGTAAGTAGTTCTCAAGGGGTAGACATTCAAAACTGACCCATTGTCTACTAATACAACTGGCACCTATTTTTCCAAGCACTTGATTGTGATATGTAGTGGTTTATTATGCCCAGACCCTTCAAGAGGGAGATCATATCTAAAAACATGATGGTAGTGGATTGAGAAAGCTGAAGTTACCAAGGCTACTAACTCAGTCGGAGTTGTATAAATGGATACCCCAACTTTAGTCAGTGTTTTTGAAAAAGCTTGACAATGTTCGTGAGAGGCTATTAGCAATACCCATAGTGAAATATTGGCTTAGGTCTTCTTTAATTGTTTGAGGACTATATCAAAACCCATTTCTTGCTTTTCTGGTATTGCTGCCCCTAAAGCTTCTCCGGTTTGAATGATCGGTGGTTGATAAAGGTGACCGCTTCAGGTGATGTGCCCCACCTCAACTTCTTCTGCCCATTGATTTGCCTCGGCCCAAAATTTTGTTGCTTGTTAGTTTTCCGTCCACAAATCTGCGAACTCGTTGATTACGATCTGGATCAGCTGATTGACTTCTTTGGTAGGATGATCCGATCTTCCCATTTCCTTTTTTATCCTTTTTTGCAGCTTGTTCCTCCATTTCTTCTTCCTCAGCCCAACCAGCTAGCTCAGCATCTCATACCTATTTATGGAAAGTGCAATCATCAACACATTCCCATAGGTTTAGTAACTCCAGTTCAGGTATATCTACTACTTCCTTCCACAGTACTAATAGTGTGTCATCAATTTTTAGTATCTCATTCTTGGGTTTTGGCACTTCTGCCGAGATGATTAGTTTTGATGGATCAAACCCTTTTTCTGAGATGTACACGGGCAACACTGTCAAACGATCAGGTGTTATGGACATATGTCTCAACGAGGGGCTTCTTTTGCGCTTCTTCCCACTCTAGATTTGGATGCTTTTCACCTTTCCCATTGTTGCTTCCAAAACCAAGTAGTTGTCTCAACTTCTCGGGTAACAGGCTATGGGTTTGGGTTGTTTTTCTAAGATGATGGATTGGCTGGGGTCTTTTATGGAGTTAAAAGGATAAACATTTATGTGAGGTGGTTGTTTGGCGTTGTGGTTTTGCATGGGGTTGACTATGACATTAGGTGTAGATATGACCTTGTTATCGATCAAATCCTGAACTTCATGCTGTAACCTTTGACAACAATCAATTAAATGGCTGGGATCTGGTGGAAAAGCACGAAATTGGGCTTTGTTGTGCTAATGAGGTGGGGGATTTGGTAACGAGATTGGGTTTAGTGGTTTGAGTACTCCACAATTGATCAGTCTTTCCAAGATTGCAGAATGACGAACACCCAAATTGGTGAAAGTTCTAGGGCTTGGCCTAAACTGGTTTGTCTGAGGGGTTATTGTTAGGATTTTATACTAAAAGTCATGACTTCATGTAATTGATTAATATTTGTTTGAATTATTTACAAAACAGTTATTCTTTATCTTGATGAGAATCTTTATGGCCAATGTTTGCATTATATCATATCATCTCACACATGGGTGTTTCTTATTCCACATAGTAGACAATCTGGTGTGTAGAGTTTTGACTTACACATAGAGGATTAGATTATCGATTTTGTAGCATATAAGTCTTTGGTTTATAGTCTTAGGTGAAATTAGAAACACCAACAGTAGAACAGGACCACTTTGAAGTGGAATAGGTCTATCTTAACTATGAAAAATAGTATAGTTTTAAGTCACTGTGTCAGTACACTTTGTGTATATTGAACAGGACCACTTTAAAGTAATTATATTTATACTGATAATAATATGAATGCTTGTGCTCTTAACCCAAAGATAATTAATTTATGTGTACATTTAATGTTGTTAACTTTCATTCATTATAGAGTGAGGCTTTGTGCGCCAATAGTCTCGATGAGTTGGGTTACAATATTAAGTATATGATAACTGTTAATTATTAATTAAATCCACGTCTCTTTATAGTGATTGATATATTTACTTGAGCAAGTTTATAAGTTTCGATTATGTCAAATCTACAGTGGGATATTAGTATCTAACATAACGAATAAGTTAGGTGAAAGGTCAAAAGGAATTTTATAGATGTTGATTAAATAAATTGTCAATAAATTATTTTAATCAATGAGTATCTATAATCTTAACGTGGAGAGCTCAATAAGCATTTAATAACATGGAGCTCGAAATATAATTTTGAGATATGGGAAAGGAACGCAATTATAATTCCGTAGTGGTGTGAATTGTAGTTTATATAATTTGAAACAAATTCGGGTTGAATTAGGATTCTAAATTATATAGGAAGCCCAGCCCATACTTCTCCTAGGGGTCCCTATCGTTGCCTATATATACATCACTATGCCTTCTAGGTCAAATACAAATTAATACTTGGAATATTGAGAGAGGTTCTGTGAAGGCAAGAAGATCACATTTTTGAGCCCACACTCATTTCCTAATCAAGGTGCAATAGGATTACGATAGAAGATTGTGAGGTCAGTCGAGCAAGAACATTCCAGCCATGCTCATACTTCTGTCGAATCAAACGATGAAGATTGCCGAGATCAAACTAGAAAGATCTCAAAGGTATGAAGCCTAATTCCACGTAGTAAGTTTTTTTTTATAATCTGTGTGCATTTATCACTGGGCCTCGGGAATCGATCCCTAAGTTATGACATTGATTTTTATGGTTCGGGTACGATTGTTGGTGTCCCACTGCTTGTTCCTCCATAGTTATAACTGTTTCCTCCACACAATGCACTGCTAGTTCCAGAATATCTCCTCTTTGCTCGAGGATTTGCCTGTACCTTATCAAGTAAGTTGTTATGCATGGCTTCCTCAATGGACAGTCCAGCTTCAAAGAATGCCTCAAACTCAAAGAGAGGGAGTGCAACTAGATGCGAGAATAGGTTGGCTGAAGATTTTTTATTACCATTCAAATCTGGTGCTTTTCCAATGGCAATCAACCATCTTAGCTGCTTAAGCCCACCACCTCTGCACAAAGTCAGTGAAGGTTTCCTTTGAATCCATTCTCGTAGCCTCAAGCTCTCTGGTTGTCATTTGTGTTACGATTTTATACTAAAAGTCATGATTTTATGTAATGGATTAATATTTCTTTGAATTATTTAAACAGTTATTTCCTTTCTTGATGAGAATCTTTATGAGCAAATTTTTGCATTATATCTTATCATATTGTGCATGAATGTCTCTTATTTCACATAGTAGATAATCTAGTGTGTAGAGTTTAACTTACACACAAATGATCAGAAAGTCGATTCTTGTAAAATATAAGTTTTTGGTTCTTAGTCTTAGGTGAAATTAAACACACCACCAGTAGGACTGTAAACAATGTTTCAGTAGATCTATCTTGACTATGAAAAATTGTATAGTTTTAACTTACTGTGTTAGTACACTTTGTGTGTATTGGACATGACCACTTTGAGATAATTGTATTTATACTGACAACAGAATACAATTTACACCTCATGGTTATTATGTGAGGCCTTGTGGGGCAATAGTCTCGATAAGTTGCGTTACAATATTAAGTGTATGATAACTATTAATTATTAATAGAATCCATGTCCCTTTATAGGGATGGATGATATCCCCTTGAGTAAGCGTATAAGTTTCGATTATGCTAAACCCTATATGTGGATATTAGTATCCAACATATGAAATAAGTTATGTGGAAAGTCTCAAGAAATTTTATAGATGTTGATTAAATAAATTGTCAATAATTTATTTTAATCAACGGGTATTTGTAATCTTAACGTAGGGAGATAAATAAACATTTAATAACATGGAGCTCGAAATATAATTTTGAGATATAGGAGGAGAAAGCAATTATAATTCTGTAGTGGTATGAATTATAATTTATATAATTAGGAATTAATCCGAGCTGAAATCTCAAATTATATAGGAAGTCCAGCTCATACTTCTCCAAGGAGTCTCTATTGCTGCCAATATATACACTGCTATGCCTTTTAAGTCAGAATAACCTAATACTCGAATTATTAGAGAAGTTTTGTGAAGGTAAGGCTCACGTTTTTAAACCCACACTTGGTACGTGATCAAGGTGCGATAGGATTACAGTAGAAGATCTCAAGGTTAGTCGAGCGAGATCATTCTTGCCATGTTCAAAATTCGATCAGGATCAAACTGTGAACACAATCGAGATCAAACCAGACAAATCTTAAAGGTATGAACCCTAATTCCGCTTAGTAGGATTTTATAATTATTTTGTTGTATAAACTGTATGCGTTCATCACTGGGTCTTGAAAATCGGTCCCTAACAGTGGTATCAGAGCCGGCTGTGATAAGACGTGTGGTTTATACAGACCATGTTGTCCACGTAAAAGAAATAGAACATAGTATTATTGTGCTAACATCTGTTTTGTAGTTTCTCTTATTCCACTATTATGGTCACTCATGTATGATTGTGTGATAGACAGTTTTGGTGTGATTGGATCCCACACTATTTTTTATGTGTGGTAACGTTTTTTATTACCAGATTTGGAGTTTGTAATATTAATACGTAGCATGTGAATTCCTATAATGGAGGCTTAGTATTTGATGTAAAGATTTTAGTTTATTTACCGCAGCTATTTTTTACTGATTTAGCCCTGTGAACTCCTATATGGAGGCATATAATAGATATGTAATAATAGGTTTCGGTGATCAAAGAAATCAGCAATTTTTGAGGGATTGATCAGTATCTGATGAAGAAATAGTGTGTAGCTTCGAGGGGCACTGCCACCAGACCCTGGCTACGGCGCTACATCATATTCGCTATGGGGGACAAGTCGACGGTAAAAATCAAGGCTGTTTTGGAAACAGATGATTTGACCACAATAGTTGGGATTCCTATTATGTTTATGTTTATGTTTCCTTATTCATATGATTGGTATTGTTTTCTTATTTAATTATAGTTCCCTTATAATTTTGGACAACATGATATATTGACCTATATGTAGATCACTCACATGCAAATATTTTTATAACTCTCATGAAAAAATATTTTTAAATAACTAAGTGGGAAAGAGAGTTTGTCCCGTACAAATTTCATGGACTCCATCACTAGTTTGTAGATGATATGATTAATGTTGTGTGTTGTTTTTGAACCTTCCTTCACATCGGATAAAATTAATTGTGGAATCAACGGTACAAACATCGGTGGGAATAACTCTAACTTAATTATTGTGTGAATCATGTCTCCATCTGAAATGATTCATTATGGAATAATTAATTTAGTGTGAGGTGATGGTGTACACTTAACTATAAGTAATAGTATCCTCTCCATCTGAGTCACTGCTATTATTTGTAAGACCAAAGTTTAGTTGGCTATTTAATTTTGCTTAACAATAGATTTTTTGTCTAAATATTCAAAATTAAATGGAGTAGGCCAATCTGCACAAATGATGGAAAGTAGTAGACCTGCCCATCGAAGGCATACTTTTCACAGTGCGGCAGATTGCCAATGTTTTTCTTTAAAAAATTTGGTAGATGGAACCAATTTTTAAATGAAATTCAAAAGTTTTTATCTACCCTTCATAATTATTATTATGTGATTCTCAGATTTAAGAATAGGCTATTTCAATCCACTTTCTGTCATTCTCAAAGAAAACAAACTCACTGCACCTAATTATATTGACTGGAAAAGAAATTTGAAATAGTGTTGACTGCTGAAAAGTATAAATATTTGGTCAGTGAGGAATGTCCACAAAAACTTAGTGAGGGGGCAACTGATGAGGAAGTCTGGGCTAACAAGAAGTGGGTTAAAGCTGATGAGATGGCGCGAAATTATATTTTGGCATCTATATCAAATATTCTACAACTTCAGTATCAGTCTATGCCCACTGCCTATGACATAATGCTGAACCTCAAAGAAATATTTGGGGAACGGAATTGTGCAACATGGCAGGTTGCTATGAGGGACTTGCTCAACATAAAGATGTCTGAAGAGAGCTCAGAAAGGGATCATATTATAATGATGATGGGTCATCTAAATGAACTAGAGATCTTTGGAGCTGAAATGGACGGGGAAACCCAGATCAATATCGTACTCCATTCACTGCCGGAAAGCTTTAAGAACTTTCACATGAATTACAATATGAATAAATGTTGTTATACTTTGGAGGAATTTCATAAAGAACACTAAGTAGCAAAGGGTGTCAGGAAATGTGTTCATATTTGAGAAAGATTCTACTTCTCAATAGAAAGGCAAGAAGAAGCAGAAAAATATTCAAAAGCAGGTTGCAATTCCTTAAGTGAATAATGGTTCCCAAGCTGGAGTGAAAAAGCCTAAGGGCAAATATTTTCACTGCAAGCAGTCAGGACACTGGAAGAAGTAATGTCTGGTCTATCTCAACAAATTAAACAATCAAGGTAAAACTTATTCACTAGTGGTTGAAATACTTTTAGCGGTGTTATCTACAAACTCTTGGCGTGTAGATACGGGATTCACTAATCATATTTGCTATTCGTTGCAGGGGTTTCAGGAAACCAGGCAACTTAGTAATTGGGAGGTTTATCTACACATGAACAATGCTACGAAAGTAGCAGCAGTTGCAGTGGGAGACTTACGTCTTAGTTTTGATAGTGATAGGATTTTAATATTAAATGATTGTCTCTATGTTCCTAGTATTAGAAGAAATTTCATTTCAGTTTCTAAGTTAGTTAAAAACGGTTATTTGGTTAATTTCAATAACTTTGTGGTTATTAAATTTAAAAAATGTTTTATATGTTCTGGTTCATTGGTTGATGATCTTTGTGTTATTAATCCTATCTCTCCAACACTGCAACTGAATGAATTTAATAATGCAAATAGTATATCATGTAAGAGAAAGGCACCTTTGAAATTGAACCAAATGTATCTTTGACAGTTATGACTAGGTCATATTAATCTAGAAAGAATTTGTAGACTGGCTCAAAGTGAACCATTTAGTTCATTGGAAGTAAAAGAACTTCTAGTATGTGAATCCTGTTTAGAAGGTAAAATGACAAAAAAGCCATTCTCAGCCAAAAGGTATATAGCCAAAGAGTAGTTGAAATTGGTTCACTCTGATTTGTGTGAACCTATGAACGTCCAAGCAAGAGGTGGCTTTGAATATTTCATCAGATTTATTAATGATTATTCAAGGTATGGGTACATTTACTTGATGCGTCGTAAGTCTGAAACCTTTAATAAATTTGAAGAGTGTAGGACGAAAACAGATAAGCGTATTGGAAAATGTATCAAGACACTACGATCTGATCGTTATAGTGAATACCTCTTGGGGGAATTTGGAGACTACTTATCCCATGAGGGGATTACAGCCCAATTGTCTGCACCTGGTATGCCACGGCAAAATGGTGTAGCGAAAAGAAGGAATATGACTCTTATGGACATTGTAAGATCTATGATGAGTTATTTAGATTTACCAATTTCATTTTGGGGACATGCATTAGAAACAACGGCATATATTCTTAATTTGGTACCATCTAAGCCGGCACCTTTTACTCCCACAGAGTTGTGGACTGGGCATAAACCTAGCCTGCAGCATGTTCGGATTTGGGGTAGTTTAGCACATGTGCTGAAAGGGAACGTGAATAACTTGGAATCAAGGACAGAAGCTTATTTTTTTGTAGGAGAGAGGAACGAATGGTGGTTTATTCCATAGTTCTAAGGATCAGAAGGTCATTGTTAGTACCAATACCCAATACTTAGAGGAGAATTATGTTTTGGATCACAAGCCTATAAGTAAGATTGTTCTAGAGGAATTGAGAGAAGAGAGACCAACGTAAATTTCTTCAGCAGCATGAGTGCAAGAGGAAACACCACAAGAAGTAACAATTGACACAACGGTGCCTTGTCGTAGTGGGAGGGTTATTATTGAACTCGATCGGTACATGTTTTTGGGAGAACTGGATGCCGAACGCTGTAACTACAATGAAGCAATGCAAGACATAAATGTGAAACTTTGGCGAAAGGCTATGAATTCAGAAATGGAGTCTATGTTCTCTAATCAAGTCTGGGATCTTGTAAAACCAACCGTAGGGATAAAACCCGTTGGATGCCAGTGGATCTACAAAAAAAAAAAAAAAAAATAGGAGTGGACGAGAAGGTGGAAACCTTTAAAGTTAGACTTGTAGTGAAAGGTTTACTTAGAAAGAAGGGATCGACTATGAGGAAACCTTTTCGCTGGTAACTATGCTGAAGTCCATTCGGATTCTCTTGTCCATTGCAGCTCATCTCAATTACGAGATTTGAAAAATGGATGTCAATACTGCATTCCTTAATGGCAATCTAGATGAATTTATCTACATGGTGCAACTAGAGGGATTCATAGCAAAGGGCCAAGAGCAGATGGTTTGCAAACTTAAGAAGTCCATTTGTAGATTTAAGCAAGCATCAAGGTCTTGGAATATTCATTTTGATAAGGCAACCAAGTCTTTTGGATTTGGTCAAAGTCCAGATGGGTCCTGTATGTAGAAGAGATGGAACGAAAAAGTAGTGGTGTTCTTGGTACTATATGTAGATGATATCTTTCTCATCAGAAACGATGTGGGAGTATTATCTTCAGTTCGGTATGAAGGACTTGGGTGAAGCCGGTCACATCCTTGGGATCAAGATTATTCGAGATCGCAAACAAAGGATGTTGGGATTATTGTAAGCTACTTATATCGATACGATTCTTGCTCATTTTGGCATGCAAGATTCCAAGAAAGGGTTCCTCCCAAGGATACATAGAATTTATCTATTCAAGGATTAGTGTCCTAAAACACTTGAAGAGGAAGATAAGATGAAAGCAGTTCCTTATACTTCTGCGGTAGGAAGCCTAATGTATGCTATACTGTGTATTAGACCTGATATCTGCTTTGCTGTAGCATGGTTAGTAGATTTCAGTCTAATCCTGGATAAGAACATTGGACTGTGGTAAAATATATTTTAAAGGACCTGAAGAGGACTATAAATTATTGTTGGTTCACCAGTCAGACAGTCTAATACCTTATGGGTATACAGACTCAGACTTTATGTCAGATAAGGATTTCAGAAAGTCTACCTCAGTATATGTGTTAACCCTTGGAGGTGGAGCTATAAATTGGAGGAGTCTCAAGCAATCATGTATTGCTGATTCCAGCGAGGCTGAATATGTGGCAGCCTCAGCAAGGAGGCCATTTTGGGTTAGAAACTTCTTAATTGATCTAGATGTGCTCCTTTCAGTGCAATAAGTTATTACACTTTATTGTGATGATAGTGGTGCAGTTGCCAACTCAAAGGAACCAAGGACTTATGAGAAGGGAAAGCACATTGAGCGCAAGTATCATCTTATATGATAATTCGTTCAGAGAGGTGATGTAACGGTGGGTATTTACTGCTACGGATGATGTTCTCTGCTATTCCATGGTGCTGCTTCTTTTGCTGATGTTGTTTAGGCTGATTTCTTATCTAATGATCCATTTTCTAGTTGCTCGTGATTAAAGACAACCCTTTCGAGGAGAAGAAGAATGAGTTTGGTTTTCGTGGCACTGGCATGAGTGTTGTTGGTTTTTTTATCGGCAAAACCAAAATATATTATTGATAGAAGAAGAATGTACAAAAACTACCAATAGATGCGGTATGAGTGTTGATCGATGCAATGGCGTAAATAATATGAAAGGGTTTGCGTACCTGAAAGGATAACAAGGTCATTTAAAGACAATCCTTTGGAAAAATTGAGAGAAATATACACAATCCAGAAAGCCATGAGAGGAGAAAGAGAGGGAGAGGAAAGGCGGGTGGGTGGACTCTGGTGATTAGGAATCATTCTTGGAGAAGACATGAGAGAGGACAACTACCTAGCTCTACTACTGTTCTAACCACCCTCTTCATTGACAATATCCCGGAGGTTGCAAATAGTGCTTGGCTATACAAACTGTTTTCTAACTATGGGATGGTAAAGGATGTGTATATCCCTTTCAAACGCAGCAAAGTAACCGGCAGAAGGTTTGGCTTCGTGCGCTACGAATGCTTTGTTTCCGCTAACGTGGCCATTTTCAGGGCCAATGGCATCTTGGTGGAGGATAAGAAGCTCATGGTAAAATTAGCAACTTACGATACGCCATATAAAGGGAATGAGGATAGGAAAAGGACCGGAGGTCAAACTGGTCTCTGGCGGGCAACCTCGCAATTGCTCGGAAAGGGAACAAAGAAGCTCCTACGGTGGAGAACGTGGGGAAGTGTCTTATGCTAACGTTCTAAAAACAGATAAATCGAACCCAGGGATTATTAGTACGAGGATGAAACCCATCTCTCTCTCTCCATAGTAATTCATGCCTATATAGAAGTGCAGTGGCAAACATAGTGGAGGGGCTCCAAGTTGAAGACATCATAAGTATGGATTGGAATGACAAAGTGGCGGAAATGGACTGCAAACATATGGGAGGTTCCATGGTTCTCTTAACCTTCGCTACAATAGGAAGCAGAAATGAAACAATCAGAGGGAATTCGCTGCAAATGTGGTTTGCTAATATGAAGGCATGGTGTGGGGAAGCTTCATCCCTTCGGAGATGTGTTTGGCCGGAATGTTTAGGGATGCCCCTTAATGCTTGGAATCCAGAAAATTTCAGCCTGCTAGGCTCAACTTGGGGAAAACTCATTGCCCTTGAGGAAAAAATGGTTTTCCAGAACTCCTACGCAAAGGGTTTGTTCCAAGTTGAGACAAAGATATAGGACGATGTTTTATACAAAGTCAGAGTTCGAGAAACAAGTGATCGATGGACCCCTTATAGATGTAAAACCTTACCTGAAAGGCTAGCTCTGAACAAGGGAGGAGGGCAAGCAGACGATGATGTGGAAAAGGATAGTGTTGGGAGAGGTCTTCTTCAAAACAAACCATGCGACAAGACCAAAAGTAGGCTTGAACAGTGTTCTGCTCCACGTTTCAGGAGAAGGGTCTAACCTTAATGGAGCACAGTCTACTCCTCGGGTATCCAATTCATATGGGGTCCCTTAATGGAGCACAACATTCGTTGGCACAGAGTTGCTAGCTTCATTCGTCATGGCAATAGTAATCAGACTAGTGGGATTAAGAATCTGGACCTAACCATTAGATTGAGACATAGGTGTACACTGATGGAAGACCAACTGAATCTGATTGGTTTGCCTAGCCCGGTTAGAGCTAGAGCATTCCACATTCTACTAGCAACTCGTAAAGAGAGGGCCGTCAAATCTCCCCAAGTAGGATTAGAACCTACAACCAATCAGTTAACAGCTGACCGCTCTACCCCTGAGCTACTGAGGAACAACGGGAGATTAGATCTCATAGAGTTCAATTCACGTTCGCAACCCATGACCAATATGAGCTCGAAGCATCCTTCGGAACTCCCGGAACTTCTTCGTAGTGGCTCCCTTCCATGCCTCATTTCATAGGGAACCCCAAAAGTGGCTCTATTTCATTATATTCCATCCCTCTCCCAATTCCATTCATTTAATATCCCTTTGGTGTCATTGACATAACAGATGTCGTTTCTAGTCTATCTATTTCTATGGAACGTTTTAAAATCATCAAAAAATACCTTATCTAATTGTAATAATACTAATTATTACAACTAATATAATTTATAATAATACTAATTATTACATTTAGTTCAATTCCATCTCTTGGGAGGTCTCTTACAGCCAGTTTCCTTTGAAGTTGGCATTGAATAAGTTGGCAAAGGGAAGTCGACAGTCTCTTTTTCTCAGCCAATGAGAAAGCATGTGGTGGTAAAGCCTGTGACAATTAGATGAGACTTCTTAATCCAGTTTGAAAGCCTCCAAGTCTCCTTTATTGGGGGTGAGACAATCCATCCTGTTCTTGCATCTAGTTCCATTGCAGGCATTGCTAGTTACACTTTTTTTATGGGTCCAATGAGAATACTTATATATGAGCAGTCCATACAAAGCAATCAATGGATAATGGATAGAGTCGAAAGGAATAGGTAAGGTAGGGTCATAGGGCCGTGAGTGGGAAATGGTAGGCTTAGAACCAGCTCTCCTATCATTTTCTGGAAAAGATATTATATCACCGTGGGAGACTTTAAAATGAGTAATGCTAACTATTCCATTATTCACACAAACCCTTCGATGACTTATCGGCTGCCTTGCTTGAGAAATAGTTTCACGAAAATGGAGACGAACCAGAATAACGTCCGATCTTGTTTCTAGATGGAGTAGAAAAGGGATATATGAAGTTCGTTCTGTTCCTCTGTGCATCTCTGTGATGGGTAAATCCCCATGAAAAAGGGGCAACTTTCGTGTAGTTTGTGATTGGATGTAACTGTTAAGATTTTCTCTCGGATAAATCTTTCTCTTAATAGATCTCTTCTTGTTCCTCAATCTTTGGAGAATGCGGCGTTGTATTATTGTAAGTTCTCTGTTCCAAACATTTCCTGAAAGTAGACGACAAGTTTTAAATCTTAATGCAGGCAAGGCATATCTCGTTGAATCAGTCTTTTTCGCCACATCGCGTATAACGGGAATCGAACCCCCTTTGCAGCAGGCGGGCAGATGGAGAATGTCCGACTTCGATCCAGCAACTTGTTAGGAGTAGGTTTTTGCTTTGCCCTTTTTAGAATAAGAAGGTAAGCTTCCAAAGCTCCTTTCTTCAGCTGGTGCACAGGTGCCCTATTAAAAGTTGGATCCAATCCATCTTCCAACGAGGCCATGGAGGAGAACTTGTTGGAGTAGCCCATTAATAATTTTTCTTCTTTGGTAAAGGAGCCCAATTTCTCTCTGAGGCCCAATATAGGAACTTTCTATGCTATGAAGCCTGATTAGCAAATCCCAAAAAGAAAAGGAAAGAGGAAAGTAAAACCTGTGGAAGAAATTATGGGGGGTTTTCAAAATATACTCAGACGAGGTCAAATGGTGAAAGGGAAGAGAAAAAAGAAGATGATCTTTAGGGCGTCTGCTGAATCTATCTGCAAATCCAACTCCCACTCAGAGTCAATTTCCACGTTCTCGGTAGACATCCACAACAGAAATTTTGTTCTGCTGAAAGAAGCTAAAGAAACATGGGAACTATGCAAATCACTAGGTATTGCATCCACTCAAGATGAGGCTACTGTAATCAAGGCTATTGCAGACCTAGAGTGTGTTGATGAAGGGAGACTACATCCAGAGACAATCAAGGAGGTGGCGGTCCCGATTTAGTCCCCCAAATTTTTTTAATTGGTGATTTGGGTTCTGATAAAGTTTTCTTTATGATATTTTCATCTTGGAATGTTAGAGGCCTTGGGAGGAAGGAAAAACGAAATAGAGTTAGAGATTTTTTCAAGGAACATAAAGTGGATTTTGCTTTGCTGCAAGAGACTAAAAAGAGTGAAATTTCAAGACAATGGGTGAGATCCATTTGGGCTGATGATCAATTTGAGTTTATGGAGGTCAATGCATTTTCTACTTTTGGGCTGAGGATCGGCGAGGGAAATTCTTTGTATTTGGAAGTCTAACTTCTTCAATTTAAAACTTGCTTGTGCCACCAGAAATTTTCTACTTTTGCAAGGTAGAGTCTACCAGGTGGTTTCGATTGTGTATTTCTAAACCTCTATGCCCCCAATGATGCAGGGGACCGAAGACTGATGTGGAATTCCATTGTTCAGCTTAAAAATCAATTTCAATTTCCGTGGTGTTTTGGGAGGGATTTTAATGAGGTTTTAAAGATACGTGAAAGAAGGGGATGCACTAGGATAGACAGGGGCATGAGAGATCTATCTAACTTCATTGAAAATATGGAAATGAATGATCTTGCGATGTTGGGAAGGAAATTTACATGGGCTGGAGGGATGAATGGGAAAACCAGGAGTAGATTAGATAAATTCTTGGTGCAGGCAGAGTGGGTAGAAGCCTTGAATCTTAAGCAATGGGGTCTTCCCAGAATTTTCTTTGACCATTACCCAATTCTACTCAAGGATGGCAACAAGAATTGGGGTGGAAAACCATTCAAGTACTTTAACGCATGGGCTCTGTTGTTTCCGGCGTACGAAAATCAAATTTCCAGTCACGCAATATGTTACACAGTAGAACACAAGAACAAAAATGATATGTAGAAACTTACAAAAGCCAATCTTAGGGTTCTGAAAATTGGCGAATCGAGACAAGTAGATTACTCTGTCCTTAAAGCAAATCACGTCCCCCACATTGGTGCTAATGGGACAATCGGACGTTTACTTCCCAGGATACAACGACTATCGACGAAAGGAGGTAGCACTTCAATCCTCTCGACAGGCGAATTGAAAAACAGCGGTGTAATCTCAGAAGTTAATGGGATGCTATGTATGCAGAGAGTGCAGAAGAATTTTGTTCATACTGAAAAAATGAGGCCAACCTCTGTATTTATAAGTATAGAGGTGTCCATTCGGAGGGGTCGCAACTGATCGAAAATTCGTGACTGATCGGAGAAGAAAGACGCGTCCTTTTGGAACAGAAAAATGCGCCTGTAAAAATTAACTGTTACGGGCCTCAACGGGTTAAAAAATTAAATTCGTTTGGGCCCAAGCCCAATGCGAATTAATTTTCTCTAAAAAGATATATATTGATTAGCCCAAGCCCAAGCTCAAGCCCGTGCCCGACCCGACCCGCCCGGTCGATCGGACGGACGGCGGCGGCGGCGCGCGGGTGTGGAATTGTGTGTGCGCTCGCCCGCTCACAAAATTTCTATGACCCTAAGGGCCAAACCCTTGTGCAAAAATCCTAGTAATAAACTCAAGAATTTTTTCTTCTCCAATCAATGTGGGACAAACCCACATACCTTCCTTTTACCAACATCATATATGAGCATATAGCTCACTTTAAGGACAATTTCCAATTCATCCAAAATCTTTATATGAAAACCAACCACACGAGGTTAATCTCCACCAGAGACGAACACAACGGTATGTGGGACCACTCCGTCCGAAGATCGGGTCCCACTTAATTTGTAACTTCAAAATTGAGGTTTTCAATAATTTTTCCAACAATCCCCCACATGAATGAAATTGGCAGGGAAACCATGCTATGAGAGTGCAGATGCAAATGCAGATGCAGATGTTCTGAGAATACAGTAGGATGTATTTCGTATAGAGTAAGGTAGCTTTTGGCTTTGAACCTTCTCCTGTGAATAACCATCGAATTTACTAGCTAACTAGTGAACGCGATGTTTTGAACTGTTCAGTCGTTTGTGTAAACCAAGACAATAGTCATCACACGAAATACTTCCTGACGCAGTTTGGTTCTTACGGTTGTGCCCATTATGCCCCTGGGACACTCCTGGTGTTCATGAATGTTTATAGAGATTTCAGCCCATTGACAATCTCATAGAAGTGGCCCCTTCACATTCATATAGGTGATTCTTATTAAGAGTATCCTGTTATACTCCATTTGGTTTACCAAACTATAAGAATCATTAAAAGCAATGCTTAACCTAAAACGCTGCAGGCATCACTGTTTTGTCATAGGAATGGGTAGGAGACATAGTCTCCATAGTGATATTCTTAAGTCATATACAACTTGGTTGTCCCTTTGAACCAAGATCTTGGGATCTCCAATCAGCTAGGTAGGGTTTCCGTTATAGCAACTTTTATGACATGGGCTTTAGCCCCATTCCCCTCGATGTATTGACAACTAACCTGTAGTTAACCCTTTGGTTAGCGGATCCGCGATGTTATTCTTTGATCTTACATAATCAATAGTAATAACTCCATTAGAAATTAGTTGCCTAACGGTATTATGTCGTCGACGTATATGACAAGACTTCCCGTTATACAAATTACTCTGTGCTCTGCCTATCGCTGATTGACTATCGCAATGTTATGCAAATTGCAGACACAGGTTTTGGCCAGTTTGGAATATCTTCTAGGAAGTGACGTAACCATTCAGCTTCTTCACCAGCTTTATCCAAAGCGATAAATTCTGGTGAATCTTGCAATACAAGTTTGTTTGGTAGATTTCCAAGACACAACAGCTCCACCTAGAGTAAATACAAATTCGCTTGTGGATTTTGAATCATCGGTATCCGATATCCAGTTTGCGTCACTATATCCTTCTAGTACCGCTGGATATCGTGTATAGTGCAATCCATAATCAGCAGTGTATCTTAAATACCTAAGTATCCTGATTATAGCCGTCCAGTGATCCATTCCGGGATTACTAGTATAGCGACTTAGCTTACTAACTGAATATGCTATATCTGGCCTTGTACAATTCATCAAGTACATAAGACTGCCTATAACATGAGCATATTCTAATTGAGAAACGCTCGTGCCTATATACTTATATAGGTGCAACGTTAAGTCTACCGGTGTTTTTGCTATGCTCTTGTCATTCTTGTTGAACCTTTCAAGTATCTTCTCTGTATAATGTTTCTGAAACAAGATGATACCTTCAGACGTTCTAGTAATTTTAATTCTTAGAATGACATCTGCTAGACCTAAGTCTTTCATATCAAATTTTGGGTTGAACAATTTCTTTGTGGCCTTGATTACTTGATCATTACTACCAATTATCAGCATATCATCCACATATAAACATACAATGACATAACCTTTGTCAGTCTTTTTGACATACACACATTTGTCACATTCATTGATTGTGAAGCCATTCAACATCATGACATTATCAAATTTTTCACGCCATTGTTTTGGCACTTGCTTTAAACCATACAATGATTTAACAAGCTTACACACTTTGTTGTCTTTCCCAACAACTTTAAACCCTTATGGTTGTTCCATGTAGATCTCCTCCTTAAGGTCACCATTCAGGAAAGCTGTTTTTACATCCATCTGATGTATCTTGAGATTGTTCAATGCTGCAAACGCAATCAACATCTGAATGGATGTTATCTTAGTAACAGGTGAGTAAGTGTCAAAGTAATCTAAACCTTCCTTATGTCTGTATCCTTTAACGACTAGTCTCGCCTTATATTTATCTATTGATCCATCCGTTCGCATCTTCCTTTTGAATATCCTCTTGTATCCCAAAAGGTTTGCAACCTGGTGGGAGATCTAAAAGTTCCCAGGTATGATTTTACAAAATGGACTCAATTTCACTATTGATCGCTTCTTTCCATAAAGGAGCCTCGGGAGAGGACATAGCTTCTTTAAAACTTTGCGGTTCAGTTTCCAACGTATAAGTTAGGAAATCTGAACCAAAAGATTTTACTGTTCTTGCCCGTTTACTCCGTCTAGGCTCATCCTCATCCTTTTCCATAACATCTTGGGTTGGTATAACATCAATTTTCATATCCTTAGCGGAACTAACTGCAGGTGTACTATTGTATGGAAATATCTGCTCAAAGAAAGTAGCATTCCTTGATTCCATAATTGTATTAACGTGAATCTCTGGAATTTCTGACTTAATGACAAGAAATCGATATGCATTGCTGTTATTCGCATAACCGAGGAATACACCATCAACGGTTTTTGGTCCTATCTTAACCTTTTTAGGTAGAGGAACCGCCACCTTGGCCAAACACCCCGCCACTTTCAAGTATTTGTAGGAAGGCTTGCGACCTTTCCACAATTCATAAGGTATTGCATTTGTCTTCTTGTGTGGAATTTTGTTTAGGATATAATTTTCAGAGAGAATTGCTTCCCCCCACAAATTCTGTGACAATCCTGAACTGATCAACATGGCATTCATCATGTTCTTTAGAGTTCTATTTTTTTGTTCAGCAATACCATTTTGTTGAGGTGAATAAGGAGCTGTAATTTGGTGAATTATTCCATGTTGAGCACAGAATTCACCAAAAGGTGCTTCATACTCGCCACCTCTATCACTACGAACTACCTTAATCCTTTTGCCAAGTTGATTTTCAACTTCATTCTTATAGTGAATGAATTTTTCTAAGGCTTCGTCCTTACTCCTGAGTAAGTACACATAGCAATATCTTGTACAATCGTCGATAAAAGTAATAAAATATTTTTTACCACCTCAAGTCTGTACAAATTTTAGATCACACAGATCCGTATGGACTAATGCTAGAGGTTCTGTGCTTCTTTCTATTTTGTGAAAAGAATTTCTTGTCATTTTAGCCTCAACGCAAACTTCACATCTATGTTTTGTATTTATGTTAAATTTGGGCAAACAGTCTAAGTTAATTAAACGACGTTGACCGGACCGGCAAAGCGCTTGTCGTTAGGGGTGTGCCGGCCACTAAGTCAGTGGTTTAATTTTATAAAACTGGACTTTCCTCAAAATATTTAAAATGAGTATAGGTGTAGTCCGGAGTATCGATCCACAGGGAAAAGAACGTTGTAATCAGAAAATACGCAAATTGGTGTTTTTGACGTTTCGGACGTCAACCTCAAATTTGTTTGGTGTGGTTAACAAAGTTATTAACTAAGTGGAGGATTAAAACTAGATTAAGGAGTGGGGTCAAGTTCTAAGGTTTGGTTTATTCCAATTCTTCCGTCGGTCCATCTATTCTCCTTATAACTCAATCTATCCCCCGTGTCGGGTTTTAGATCGGAAAATACTTCGATGAAAATCAGGATTTTATTTCACAAAATGGTTTAATGGATTCTTTCAAGTTCAAGGAAGTAGGATTAAAAGATGAAGGACATCGATTCAAGTATTAGATATACCAACTCTAAGGATGGCTATAACTAAGCAAGAACTTAACACTTCATTTTTGTTTCAATGAAAAGAACTTAGAAAGATCCATCAAGGGCATTAATACAAATGGAGAAGAAATAGACCAACATGGTTTTGAACTAAACCTCACCTTCAAACTTAACCCTCACTAATTTAGCTACTCATATTAACTATAAACATGATATACTCAAAGGAAAACATGATAAAACCAACTTATCTAAGTCTAATAAGAAAGGTTTAATCTAAACTATACTAGAAAACATGAAGAACAATCAGATTTTAAGGTAAGAAAATACTAAAATGGAACTATATTGGTGAAACTAATACAAAACTTAAATGATTCCAAGAGAGTGCAAGGATATTCAAGCATAAACAATAAAGATTAACAAAACTTACTTAAAATCTTGAAGAACAATGAAGAACAAGAGATAAAGCTAAAAAGGAGGCAAGATAAGCTCTCTAACAAGAATACAATCTGATATTTTCTCTCTAGTATATCTCTAGCTAATAGACCCCCTTTTGCAAAAAGGTAAACAACTAAAGAAAAATATCCTAACAAACTAGGCTAATTACAAAATTATCCTCCAAAAGGAATAAAAGAAGCTTCTATTCCTTTCCCCAGGCTGAAATCCCTTTTGTCCATGATTTGGCACGCATTTTAAGGTAAAGTGGACCCCCCAACAGTCAGCCATCCCAAGGCAAAAGTCTGATTTTGTCGAACTAGATACACCGGTGTCAAGGTATTGAGGCACCGGTGTCTCTGGTGCTCTGTATCTGGAATTCAAAGGAAGGGGTGACACCGGTGTAAAGGATTTGAAACACCGGTGTCACTATGGTTCTGTATCTTGATCTTCTTTGCATTTTGGCAGAGACACCGGTGTATAGGATTTAGAAGCACCGGTGTCTTGGACACTCTGTATCATTCTCCTTCCAGTGGCATTGCATAAATACACCGGTGCATAGAACTTGGAAGCACCGGTGTCTTGGACACTCTGCATCTTGGTTTTCACCTGGAATAAGGGGGAGACACCGGTGTCACTGAAATTGAGCACCGGTGTCATTTGGTCTCTGCATTCTGGCTTCATCAGTGGAAAGAAGGGGAGACACCGGTGTCAAGGTATTGAGGCACCGGTGTCATTTGGTCTCTGCATTCTGGCTTCATCAGTGGAAAGAAGGGGAGACACCGGTGTCAAGGTATTGAGGCACCGGTGTCATTTAACCTCTGGACTTCGCTTCTCCCAACCAAATTCGGCTTCGACCATTTGAACCCCGTTTGACTTTTGGAACGTTGACTTAGGCACATCAGGGTCCTCTTTTCTCTGTTTGACCTGTGCGAGACATGAGATACCTTTTCGTGCAATTATCGAGTATAAACATGGAATAATACGTGCACGCAAGTTAAACTAGACGTGTTGAGCCTTAAAATACACAATATCATGCGCTCATCACACCCCCCAACTTGAAGGTTACTAGTCCCTAGTAACTAATCAGGCAATCATGTCTCCCCAATGCTGCAAATGAACTATTGTATGCCTTTTTGAAGTTTCCCAAGTGATTAGGATCATCGGCTATCACACCACTTCGTGCATAGTGTTATGAACCGAAGTTGAACAATTCCGATCATTAGATGTGTGCAAGTGTATGGTTCCATATCTCTCTCACTCTCGTAAAGGGATTCTCTCCAGAATATTGCAATAGTTACTTCCCCTAGTGCGCACAATGATGCAAAAGCGAACAAAAGGCTAAGCATTCCACAGAATTCAATAGGCAAACAACGAGAAGTATGTACGCACATGGTTCACATGGAATAAGAGAGGAAACGGTTACTATACATTTTACACTACAATGCATATAAATGGGGAATCCACAACACGCTTAAGATCATAAAGGACTTCAAAGCTTATATTGATTTGGTTTTTTTCAAAGAGATGTGTACAAAACAGTGCCGGCATACAATGAATGGCTTAGGTCACAACTACCCCAAATTTTTGCCGGCACTACCCACTACTCAATGCTACAATGTGATAACGCAAAACAAACAGGAAACAGACCAAAAAGAAAACCACCGACTCCTCATCTGACATATGAACCTAAACTATCTCTCCCAAAACAAGTCGGGTGTGTGGAGTACGCAATCACTGCTCCGGTGGTGGGGGCACATACACAACCAGTGCCCTCTCTAATCCTGCATCAGCTCCAATAGACCCACCTTCTGCTGAATCACTCAGATAGATCACATCAGTACCGGCAGTGGATTCAGAAGCATGGGTGGAAGGTGGATCAGTGGCATGTCTCACAGCAGGCCCCGTGGGTGCATCATCCCTAACCTCTCCAGTCTCGGATAGCACCGGTGTCATTACTTTCTTCTTCCCCTTTCCCCTTTCTCTGTTTTTCAGCTCTAAAGCGTCATGGGAAGCCTTGGTGCGATGCTCCGGGAGATTTCTAGCAAAACTCACCCTTTCTTCCTCCTTATCGCTCTCATCTCCACTTTCACTGTCACTCCCTGCACTGCCTGTCTCGCTTTCGTTCAATGCATCGTCCTCTTTCTCACTCTCCTCATCTTTGTCTTCCTCACTCTCCTCATCTGAGCTTTCCACAAATGTCTTCCCTGCCAATTCGCCCATATACTTTGCTGTGAACCGGGCAATGCTCAAACACTTCTGGATCTTCCTATCCGCTTTGTCCTGCCTTGTATGCACCCGTTTAAGCTCTTCCAAAATTAAGGCTTGGCGTTGGACAATGATCTCCATCCACTGTTCTTGTCTTTCTCGAGGGTTTTTGGATTTTGGTGCTTTCACACCGGAGTGGAATTCAGGCTTGGAGTGTTTGGTGGATAGTGCGTGGCTCTTGGCTTTGGAGGCTTCAGTGATAGGCCCGGGAACTCCCTCAGTCATTTTCTCACCAGCCCTTTTAGGCACCTTATGCTGCAAACAGAAATGGGTAACCATGGCCGGGAATACTAAGTTTGCCGTAGCACTTGCCCTTTCTCTGAAATATACCATCTCTTGGAAGATGGTTCGGCCAAAATCTATCACTTTGCCCAACATGAACGCATGCATGAAGGCTATGGTTCGAGGGGGTACCCTTTTGTCACTCGCCAACGGGTACACATTGTGCTTCATAATTTTATTTAGGAGACGGTAATCCTCCTTTAGTCCCCCGGGAAAGAATTTCCCCTTATAACTCTTCGGGTTTGTCATTACCCTCTTGGCAAACATCTTCCCATCAAAGGATGCCGGATCAAAAGCATATTTGGGTATGATGACGGTTTCTGGATCGGGGATGGGGCATTGCAGGTATTCGGATATTCTCTCAGCGGTGATCCATACATTGACCCCTCTCACATCTGCCACCATTCTTGGTTCGGGGGTGTTTGCATTTTCTAATCGCACTGAGCGATAGAATCCTTCAACCATTCCTCGAATATAGCCCGGGATGACTTCAAAGAATCGGGTCAAACCCATTTGGTCCAACCTTTGAACAACCGCATTTGACTCCCCCAAACTTTGCCTCAAGACTTGCCTTTCGCAAGTAACGTTCTTCCTTTCAATCCTTTCTTCCCATTCTTTCTGCCCCCTATCCCCCTCAACTGTGGTTCTCTATTTCTTGCTTTTTGACCCACTCTCTTCCCCTTGATTTTTCCGTTTTGAACCGCTCGGAGTCTTAGAAACAGGGGATTTCCTAGGAGTTGGCTTAGCTTTAGATTTAGAGCGGGAAGTAGAGGTCATAGGGGCTTTCCCTTTGCCCTTTGGAATGGCCATGGATGCATTTTCTAATTCTTTCCATATCGGATCGTCATTGTCCGAGTCGGATTGTGGCGGGGTATCATTTGGATTGGGCTCTCTAATGGAGATGCCCTGACTTTTCCGTCTAACCATTATGAACACGGAGAGAGAGAGAGAACAAGGCTTACCCCGGAGTGGTTTCCACAAAGCGGTGCAGAGCAGAACACTGTTGAAACTCGGATCTCAAAACCCCAAACACCCAACCTCTGTTCCAGTCGAACCAAGAGAAGGAGAGAGAGAACCAGGCGATGGAGGAAATGGAAGAAGGGTTGCGGTGGTTGTGCGGTGGAGCGGTGGTTGTAGGAGAGAGAGATGTGCGGCAGAGTGATGGGAGAGAGAGATGGGAGGAGTCGGCTTTTGTAGGAGAGGAAGAGGTGCGGTGGTTGGAGATGGAGGAGAGAGAGAGACGTGATGGTCGGCTGAGAGAGAGAGGCAGAGAGGTGCGGTGGTTTGAAGAGAGGGAGAGGGAGGTGTAACCGGTGTCTGAGGAGAGAGAGGGAGTTGAAACGGCATATAAAGAACCGGTGTAACCCTCAGAATTTATAACGTTTGGGGTTTTAAAACCCTGATATTTTTTTTTAAACTTTTCTCACGAGGAACCGGTGTAACGGTTTAGAGGCACCGGTGTCATGGAGACTCTGTATCTCAGTGGGTTGTGCTTGGGTAGAGGAGACACCGGTGTCAAGATTTCTGAAGTACCGGTGTAATATGCTCTCTGTATCTCAATTTTGCCTGTTCTGAAGAAGGAGCACCGGTGTAACCATTTCAGGGGCACCGGTGTCAAGACCTCTCTGCATTTCAGTTTCTCTTGTGGAACAAGCGAGGCACCGGTGTAACAAATTGGGGGCACCGGTGTCTTTACCATTCTGTATCTCATCCATACTGCTGTAGAGTGAAGCACCGGTGTTACCAAATCAGAGGCACCGGTGTTAAGACCATTCTGTATCTCTTGAATTCTGATCTGTAGTGGAGAGCACCGGTGTCATGGAAATGAGGCACCGGTGTAACCTGAGCTCTGTAAAATTCCTTTTCTGAGATATTTCCTCCCGATTGCAATACAACACACACACCAACAACAAAACCCCATCTGACCTTATCTCATCCGGTTTCCTAAGCTTGTTTCAATGGATATAAATTGGACAAGGATCAAATTAAGGTCAATGAGACTCATATGTGGTACGGATCATGGAAGATGGCCTTTAATCATTTCTCAAATGTTTCATGGATTCCACAATGATGCACATAAGTGTAAGACATGAGTAAACACGCAGTTGTAGAAACAAGAGATAGATGAATTAAACTCTGTGGCATAGAATGGTTTTGACATTGGATCTCCGCTCACAACTTATGATTCCAAATTGTTCAACAAGGTTCATGGTCAATGCACGTGTAGTGAAATAGCAATGCTTGTTCAATGGTATGCTTATGGAAACATATGTCAAGTTACTTGCAAGCATTTCAGGAGAGGATTGCCTAATACAAGGATATTGCCAAATTGTTCTCCAAAAATTTTTCAAAATTTTTCATGCTACAAAGGGACTAAAACAACTAAACAACAAAGGGCTAACACACTAATGAATCATTCTCCCCCCCCAACTTAAAGTTTGCATTGTCCTCAACGCAAAGAGATAACTCATTTTAAAGCATAAAGAGAGGGACGAATATACCAGCGAGGTGGAATGTCAACCACCATATACCTCGACCAAGTTTGAGGATTTCTCGTCACATGCCCTGTTTGTCATTGGAAGGGCTTCCAAGGTGTACTCTTTCGGCTCCAACTTGTGGACCATAGCTAGTCACATAGGATCATCGCCGGAGCTTTGTTGGACTAACAACCGTAGCACATAGCTACACCCATGACTTTGGGCTCTTGAATGCCGCATTCACCCCGTACTTAGACCCAAACTACCAAGGCTGATGTGGTAGCGTGTACACCTTGCGAAGACTGAACCACCAACTACCTACTAAGAGCAAACATAACTTCATGGAACACAAAATTTCATTAGCGGGTTAGTCCAAAAATGACAATAAATGAAAGTAAGCAATAAATCCACCAACTTCTTCACGCGAAGGACACGAGTACTACTTTTCTTCCTTGTCAAAGACTGTGTTTCCCTATTGTTGGAAGGACAGTATGCATGGGGTTCAACAATATCTAGAGAAGCAGCGCCATCGTCTAATAGGCTACCACTCCCTTTGGAGGGGGTCCCCCCAAATTCCTTACCCCTTCACTCCGCTTTGAAGAAATCTCCACGGAACTTGACACTAAAGCCGAAAGGGTTCAGACAGATTTCTCATTGTCCACGCGCCTGCCGTCAGACCCAACCTCAAGGTACTACATACGTAGCTTGACAAGGTGGCTATACCAGACCATCTGATGCCGTTCGAGCACGGCAAACACTGGAGGTATCACATACTCCATGGATTTATAGTCTCCTAGACTTCAAATAAGGCTCACGGACCCAAAGGATTGGGGTCCACATGGTTCACATCGGACCCGTCATAGACCGGGTCTCTCAATTCCTCTATGGATTCCTCAGGATCAAATTTTTCAAAGTAAGGCTTCAACCGGTGACCATTCACCTTAAAAGTGGTTCCATTCTTGGGGTTTTCAAGTTCAACCGCTCCATGTGTGGAGACGGTTTTCACAATGTAGGGACCTCCCCACCGGGATCGCAATTTTCCCGGAAACAAATGCAACCTAGAGTTGTACAGTAAGACCTTTTGGCCCGGGATGAAAGTTTTCCGGACAATGTTTTTGTCGTGAAAGGCCTTAACCTTACACTTGTAAATGTGGGCATTGTCGTACGCATCCCGGCGTATTTCTTCAAGCTCATCCAATTGGAGCTTGCGGTGGGCACCGGCTTCGGGCATCCGGTAATTCAATTGTTTGATAGCCCAAAAAGCCTTGTGCTCCATTTCCACCGGTAAGTGGCAAGCCTTGCCATATACCAAGCGGTAGGGAGACATGCCCAACACAGTCTTGTAGGCAGTACGGTAAGCCCACAAAGCATCAATCAGTCTGAGAGACCAATCCTTGCGATTTGGGTTCACCGTTTTTTCTAGGATGTGCTTGATCTCACGGTTGGCCAATTCAGCTTGGCCATTGGTCTGTGGGTGATAAGCAGTGGAAACTTTGTGATTGACCCCATATTTCTTGACCAAGGCTTCCATAGGGCGATTGCAGAAGTGCGTGCCCTGATCACTAATTAGGGCTTTGGGCATCCCAAACCGGGAGAAAATGTTCTCTTTAAGGAATCGGACCACAACAGAGTGGTCATTGGTTCGGGTTGGAATGGCCTCCACCCATTCGGACACGTAGTCCACGGCTAACAGAATGTAAAGATTCCCAAAAGAATTGGGAAATGGACCCATGAAATCGATGCCCCAACAGTCAAAAACTTCAATTATCAAGATGGGTTGGAGGGGCATCATGTTACGCCGTGACAAGGCACCTAATTCTTGACAGCGCGGGCAAGCCTTGCAGAATTCAAAGGCATCCCTAAAGATGTGGGGCCAATAGAAGCCACACTGCAAAATTTTAGCAGCCGTCTTCTTAGAGGAAAAATGCCCGCCACATGCCTCGGTGTGGCAAAAGGTCAATATTGACTTTTGTTCGTCATCGGGCACACACCGCCGGACGATCTGGTCCGGGCAAAACTTAAAAAGATAGGGATCATCGAAGACGAATCTCCTCACCTCAGCTAGAAATTTTCTCCTATCTTGAGGAGTCCAATGTGAAGGGAGTCGCCCCGTGGCCAAGTAATTGGCAATATCAGCATACCACGGGCAACTCGAAACAGCCAAAAGTTGTTCATCAGGAAAGGAGTCGGGAATGGGTATGTTAGAGGAATGATCCTCAAACTCGAGGCGAGACAAATGGTCCGCCACGACATTCTCAACCCCCTTCTTATCTTTTATGGTCAAATCGAACTCTTGTAACAGAAGTACCCACCGAATGAGCCGAGCTTTGGCATCGGGCTTGGTGAGCAGATATTTAAGAGCTGCATGGTCGGTGTAGACTATTATAGGTGATCCAATGAGATAGGATCGAAACTTGTCTAACGCAAAGACAACCGCCAACAGCTCTTTCTCAGTTGTTGTGTAATTCATTTGAGCCTCGTTTAAAGTTTTGCTCGCATAAGAAATTACACAAGGAACCTTGTCCCTCCTTTGACCGAGCACAGCGCCTATAGCATAGTCACTGGCATCGCACATGAGTTCAAAGGGCAGGTTCCAATCGGGTGATCGCACGATTGGAGGAGTAGTGAGACTGATTTTTAGTTTTGAAAAAGCCTCCTCACAATCGGGTGTCCACTCGAAAGGTGTGTCCTTCGTAAGTAGACGACACAACGGACGGGATATGGCGCTAAAGTTCTGGATAAAGCGCCGATAGAATCCAGCGTGTCCAAGGAAAGAACGGATATCCTTGACACACTTAGGGGTAGGCAGCTTAGAGATGAGCTCTATTTTCGATTGATCTACCTCAATCCCCTTCGAAGAGATGATGTGACCGAGAACAATTCCGTGAGTGACCATGAAATGGCACTTCTCCCAATTTAAAACCAGGTTTTTCTCCTCACATCTCACAAGAACCCTCTCCAGATTCTCCAAACAAGACTCAAAGGAGTCTCCGAACACAGAAAAATCATCCATGAACACCTCTACAATTTTTTCTATCATGTCGCTAAAATGCCCGTCATACACCGAGAGAAGGTGCCGGGGGCATTGCAAAGCCCGAAGGGCATGCGACGATATGCAAAGGTGCCAAATGGGCATGTGAAAGTAGTTTTTTCTTGGTCTTCCAGAGAGACCTCTATCTGATTGTACCCCGAATAACCATCCAGGAAACAGTAGAAAGCATGACCAGCTACCCTCTCTAGCATTTGATCAATGAAGGGGAGAGGGAAGTGATCTTTCCGGGTACCAGCATTGAGTTTCCTATAGTCTATACAGACACGCCAACCGGTGACTACTCGAGTGGGAATCAACTCCCCACTCTCATTTGGCACAACAGTGACGCCAGACTTTTTGGGCACAACCTGAATTGGGCTGACCCATTTACTATCAGCAATCGGGTATATGATACCCACATCTAACAACTTCAGAACCTCATCTCTCACCACATCTCTCATGATTGGGTTCAAACGCCGTTGAGGTTGGCGAGATGGCTTAATATCATCCTCTAAATAGATGCGGTGAGTACACAAAAGCGGGCTGATCCCGTGAATGTCAGCAATGGTCCACCCTAAAACAGATTTGTGGGCCCTCAGAATTTCCAATAAAGCAGCTTCTTGGGGATTGTCAAGACTGGATGAGATGACAACCGGGAAAGTTTCAGAATTCCCCAAGAAAGCATACTTCAAGGTAGATGGTAAACTTTTTAGCTCGGGCTTGGGTGGTTTAACAGAAGATGGTAGAGCCCGAGCTGTAGGCGGTGGTAGTTTTTCAAAGGTGGGTACCCACTTTTCAGTACCCAACACCTCTTCTTCATTCATGAGGGAGTAAATGTACTCAACCTCGGGAGAGTCTAGGAATTCCGTCTCTTCCATAGTAAGCATGGCCTCTAGGGGGTCGGAAAAGAGATGACAATCGACGTGCTCTTGCACAAGTGCGTCTATAACGCTCACATCGCGAATGTCATCATCATCCCCCATTTGGCTCCCAATGTTAAAAATGTTGAGCTCTAGGGTCATGTTCCCAAACGTCATTTTAAGCAGCCCGTTCCGACAATGGATCACTGCGTTGGATGTGGCCAAGAAGGGCCTTCCAAGTATGATGGGCGTTTGGGCTTGCAGATTGGACGTGGGACAAGTATCAAGGACTATGAAGTCCACCGGGTACACAAAATTGTCCACTTGGACAAGCACATCTTCTACCAAACCCCTCGGTACCCGGACACTACGGTCAGCTAATTGGAGGGTCACCGAGGTTGGTTTCATATCCCCCAACCCAAGTTGCTCATACACCGAGTATGGCAACAAATTCACACTAGCCCCCAAGTCCAGCAGGGCTTTCTCTACTACCTTCCCCCCAACTCTCACAGAAATTGTAGGACACCCAGGGTCCTTGTACTTTGGTGCAATGGGGGTTTGTATGATGGAACTCACTTGCTGAGTTAAGAATACCTTCTTTTGCACATTGTGCTTGCGCTTTATTGTGCACAAGTCTTTCAAGAATTTGGCATAGGAAGGTATTTGCTTGATTGCATCAAGCAACGGGATATTGATCTTCACTTGCTTGAAGAGCTCGAATATCTCGTTGGAGTTCGTCAATTTGGGTAAAGGCCTCAATCTTTGTGGGAATGGGGCCGGCATTGGGCAAGTTGAGCTTGTGGGTTCTCCCATAGGAGCAGATGTGGATGTGGAAATGGGGGTAGGTTGGGGCAGATCACTTGGTTCATCATCATGGGGTCGTGGAGTAGGCACCAAAGGAGGAGTGGGGATTGTTTTCGGGAGAATGGTCTTATCGACCTCTTTCCCACTCCTTAAAGTGGTGATTGCCTTAGCTTGTTCCACATTTGACCCCGAAGGAGACTCTCCTTGTATAAAATGACCACCTTGGGGATTTGCTTGTGGTTGTGCGGGAAATTTCCCTTTCTCATGTTGCATGGTCCCCAAAGTGGTGGTCAACTTGGTGAGTTGGGAACGGATGTCCCCAATGGCTTGGGTGTTCTGTTCGTTGACATTTGCTTGTCCTTGCATGAACATTTGCAAGGTATCCTCCAAGCTTCGCCGGTTAGGCGGTTGGTAAGAATTGGGACCCGTGGAGGGACCCGGAGGATTGTAAGAGTTTGGTGGATACCGCGGTGGTGCCGGCCCTTGAGTGTTTTGATGGGCCGGGTATTGTCCCTGAAATCCCGGGGGTGCTTGGGGTTGTGCACCCGCCTCATTGTTCCTCCAACTAAAGTTGGGATGATTTCTCAATCCCGGATGGTAGTTGTTATTGTTGAAGGGTACATTGGTAGGCTTTTGGCCTTGGTGAAGGGCGTGGACCTCAGCATGGTCCGGACCATGGAGTACCTCTTTGAAAGCAGGTATGGTTGGACAAATGTTGGTAGTGTGGTCCATGGTGTCACAGATAGCACAAGCCTCCCCGGGCTTTGAAACAGAAGACACCTCGTTCACCCTATTTATCTCCAATTTCTCTAGTTTCCTAGAGAGGTGATCGAGGCGTTTGCTGATGTCATCCTCGTCCCTAGGCACATGTTTGCCCATGGTTCCATGATTAGTGGGGGGTTTGTAGGAGCGGTCATTGGGATCCGAATAATCCCATGATTGGTTATTCTCCGCTAGCTCATCTAGATAAGCCAAAGCCGCGGAGGCTCCTTGGTTCAGAAATTCCCCACTTGTCATGAGGTTGATAAATTGGCGATTGCGGACTGAGATGGCTTCGTAAAAGAATGCCACAATCTGCCAATCCTCATACCCGTGATGAGGGACGGCGAGGAGACGTTCCTTGTATCTCTCCCAACATGAACAAAAAGATTCGTTGGGTATTTCCTCGAAGTTCTGAATCTTCTTCTTTAAGGTGGTGGTACGGTGGAGTGGGAACCATTTTTTGTGGAACTCCACTTGCATCTCCACCCAACTTGTCACCGAATTGGCTCTCAAGGAGAGAAACCATCGCTTGGCCTTCTCCTTGAGAGAAAAGGGAAAGAGCTTAAGACGTGCCGACTCCAGATGGGCGGTCACGTTGGTGAAAGTATTCACCACTTCCTCAAATTCTTTAATATGTACATAGCAGTTCTCCGATTCCATCCCATAGAAGGTTGGTAACATGCCAAGCATGTTAGGCTTGACATGGAATTGTTGTCCTTCGGGAGTATCGGTTGGAAAGCGTATGCAAGAGGTGGTGGTGGTGTGAGTGGGGTGCAAGTAGTCCCGCATGGTGCGACCCATGGGTGCATCATTTTCATCGCGGTGTTCGGCCATTGTATTGAAAGGAAGATTGTCTTGGCGAATTAGCCGATTTGTCGCGTCACGAGTGTAAACACTCATACACCAAAGACAGTCTTCGAATCAATCAAGTGTGAGTGAAAAAGAAAAGAAAATAAAATCTGCAAATTACACGTCCCTTTGGCTTGCGTTACACCTTAGGTTTACCAAAATGGGTAGGTTAAAGGTTTCCGCCAAAGAAACTTGCACTTTGCAAAAATCTGCGATTATCTAAAAACAACTATTCAATTTCCCCGGCAACGGCGCCAAAAACATGACCGGACCGGCAAAGCGCTTGTCGTTAGGGGTGTGCCGGCCACTAAGTCAGTGGTTTAATTTTATAAAACTGGACTTTCCTCAAAATATTTAAAATGAGTATAGGTGTAGTCCGGAGTATCGATCCACAGGGAAAAGAACGTTGTAATCAGAAAATACGCAAATTGGTGTTTTTGACGTTTCGGACGTCAACCTCAAATTTGTTTGGTGTGGTTAACAAAGTTATTAACTAAGTGGAGGATTAAAACTAGATTAAGGAGTGGGGTCAAGTTCTAAGGTTTGGTTTATTCCAATTCTTCCGTCGGTCCATCTATTCTCCTTATAACTCAATCTATCCCCCGTGTCGGGTTTTAGATCGGAAAATACTTCGATGAAAATCAGGATTTTATTTCACAAAATGGTTTAATGGATTCTTTCAAGTTCAAGGAAGTAGGATTAAAAGATGAAGGACATCGATTCAAGTATTAGATATACCAACTCTAAGGATGGCTATAACTAAGCAAGAACTTAACACTTCATTTTTGTTTCAATGAAAAGAACTTAGAAAGATCCATCAAGGGCATTAATACAAATGGAGAAGAAATAGACCAACATGGTTTTGAACTAAACCTCACCTTCAAACTTAACCCTCACTAATTTAGCTACTCATATTAACTATAAACATGATATACTCAAAGGAAAACATGATAAAACCAACTTATCTAAGTCTAATAAGAAAGGTTTAATCTAAACTATACTAGAAAACATGAAGAACAATCAGATTTTAAGGTAAGAAAATACTAAAATGGAACTATATTGGTGAAACTAATACAAAACTTAAATGATTCCAAGAGAGTGCAAGGATATTCAAGCATAAACAATAAAGATTAACAAAACTTACTTAAAATCTTGAAGAACAATGAAGAACAAGAGATAAAGCTAAAAAGGAGGCAAGATAAGCTCTCTAACAAGAATACAATCTGATATTTTCTCTCTAGTATATCTCTAGCTAATAGACCCCCTTTTGCAAAAAGGTAAACAACTAAAGAAAAATATCCTAACAAACTAGGCTAATTACAAAATTATCCTCCAAAAGGAATAAAAGAAGCTTCTATTCCTTTCCCCAGGCTGAAATCCCTTTTGTCCATGATTTGGCACGCATTTTAAGGTAAAGTGGACCCCCCAACAGTCAGCCATCCCAAGGCAAAAGTCTGATTTTGTCGAACTAGATACACCGGTGTCAAGGTATTGAGGCACCGGTGTCTCTGGTGCTCTGTATCTGGAATTCAAAGGAAGGGGTGACACCGGTGTAAAGGATTTGAAACACCGGTGTCACTATGGTTCTGTATCTTGATCTTCTTTGCATTTTGGCAGAGACACCGGTGTATAGGATTTAGAAGCACCGGTGTCTTGGACACTCTGTATCATTCTCCTTCCAGTGGCATTGCATAAATACACCGGTGCATAGAACTTGGAAGCACCGGTGTCTTGGACACTCTGCATCTTGGTTTTCACCTGGAATAAGGGGGAGACACCGGTGTCACTGAAATTGAGCACCGGTGTCATTTGGTCTCTGCATTCTGGCTTCATCAGTGGAAAGAAGGGGAGACACCGGTGTCAAGGTATTGAGGCACCGGTGTCATTTGGTCTCTGCATTCTGGCTTCATCAGTGGAAAGAAGGGGAGACACCGGTGTCAAGGTATTGAGGCACCGGTGTCATTTAACCTCTGGACTTCGCTTCTCCCAACCAAATTCGGCTTCGACCATTTGAACCCCGTTTGACTTTTGGAACGTTGACTTAGGCACATCAGGGTCCTCTTTTCTCTGTTTGACCTGTGCGAGACATGAGATACCTTTTCGTGCAATTATCGAGTATAAACATGGAATAATACGTGCACGCAAGTTAAACTAGACGTGTTGAGCCTTAAAATACACAATATCATGCGCTCATCAGACGTAGAGAACTAAAATTCACATGTCCTAATCTAGTATGCCATAAATTAGAAGAATCAACGATATACGCAGAAGATGTGTTTATTTCATTAGAACCCGGAGAGGCCGGAACCTTAGTCATTACATTCATCTTGAACATGCCGTTAGACATGTCCCCTTCCTACATACACAAGACTCTTAGACAAGACAACCTTATCTGATTCAAAAACCAATCGGAAACCATTCTTGCTAAGTAGTGAGTCAGACAGTAAATTCTTACGAATTTCAGGCACATCCAGGACTTCATTTAAAGTCAACTCTCGCCCAAAAGTCGTTTCAAAATTGCTTTTCCTTGTCCATTGACCTTGGAGCTTGAAGAGTTACCCATAAAAAGCTGTTCGCCTGAATCCACTGGTTGGTAGCTGGTGAACATCTTTCTGTCTGAGCATACATGGTGAGTGGCTCCGGTATTTATCCACCACTCTTTGGGATTCGAATCCACCATGTTGACTTCGGAAACTAGTGCTGAGAGGTTCAATTCTGAAACACCATTTGTGACATTGTGCACCTCAGCCACCTTTGCTTGCGCTGGATGCTTCTTGAAATTCTCTTTCTTGCTGTAATAGTCAGCAGCCGGATGTCCAGGCTTGTCACAAACGAAGCACTTCTCGTCAAATCGAGCCTTCTTGTTTCCCCCATTTTTTGGAGCAAAACTCTATCCTTTGTCTGGTTGCTTTCTTTTCTTGGTTTTGTTGTTGTGCTTCTTGGCATGTTCCACCACGTTGGCCTTGGCTGTGAACTGGAAAGAAGGTGTACCCCTTTTTCTCGGCATTCATATTATCCTCCTCCATTCGCAGTCGTACAATAAGATCCTCCAGATTCATTTACTTACGCTTGTGCTTTAGATAGTTCTTAAAATATTTCCAAAGCGGCGAAAGTTTCCAAATAATAGAAGCCACTTGGAATGACTCACTAAGAGTCATCCCTTCTGCATGAATCTCATGCAGAATAACCTGGAGTTCTTGAACCTGTGACACGATGGATTTAGAGTCTACCATCTTGTAGTCCAAGTACCTACTGACGACAAATTTTTCATGCCAGCATCCTCGGTCTTGTACTTCTTGTCCAAAGAAACCCAGAGTTCTTTAGCAGTCTTGACCGAGCAATACACGTTATACAACGTGTTGTCCAATCCATTGAGAATATAATTCCTGCACAAAAAATCAGAATTTGTCCAGGCCTCAATGGCAGCAACAGCCTAGAAGTCTGCCTCGTTCTTTGGAACTTCTAGGCGATCCTCCTTGAGGAACCTAGCCAACTGAACCGTTGTAAGAAACAACATTTTCTGTTGCCATCTTTTGAACTCAGTTCCATTGAACTTCTCTGGTTTCTCAGCATGAATGTGGCCATCGGTGCAGCCACAACTGCAGGAGGCACAACTGCAGGGGTTTGGCCTGAGTTTTGACCTCCCTTCTCGGTAGGGGTTTCATTTCCTTTCTCAGTAACAGATGTCATTTTCCTATTAAGGAAAAATCAACACAAAAAATATAAACTTGTGATATTTAAATCTAATGTGAACTTATCAAATTGTTTCTTACAGTTTAATAATAAAATTGTAAAACACCAACGTTTTTTTTTTATACCCAATCAATTCAGTGAGTAATATTAGAGAAATAGGACTAACAAATAATACAAGTTTTTCACTTGGGTATCAAGTATGAGATACGAATCTTACTTCAAAGTCTAAAAACTTCAAAGTTTACAATAAGCAAACAAGGAACTCCACTTTTAATCTTACTTCAAAGTCAAAAAACTTAAAAAAAACAGTAAGAGGTGTGCTCCTCTAATAGTATTTTTAAAAATTGTATTTTGAGATCAAGGCTTTGTGCTACAACCACCGCTTGGAAAAAAATTCGGTTCAAAACCGATCACTACAGTAACTAATTTTTTTTTCTTTGTAGAAATCTGTGTACTGTGATATTGCGGAACAGTGTGTAAATATACTGTTTAAGTGATTTTATCAAACTTTGATGAGAAACCAATAATATTAAATGATCGGCAGTGATCCACTGTTCACAACAGAAACAAATAATCTTTATCCAATGTAGTGTAACGTTTAAACACGGTAATTTGCTTTAAGATTGTTGTTTCCGGTGTACGAAAATCAAATTTTCAGTCACGCAATATGTTACACAGTAGAACACAAGAACAAAAATGATATGTAGAAACTTACAAAAGCCAATCTTAGGGTTCCGAAAATTGGCTAATCGAGATGAGTAGATTACTCTGTCCTTAAAGCAAATTACGTCCCCCACACTGGTGCTAATGGGACAATCGGACGTTTGCTTCCCAGGATACAACAACTATCGACGAAAGGAGGCAGCACTTCGATCCTCTCGACAGGCGAACCAAAAAACAGCGGTGTAATCTCAGATGTTAATGGGATGCTATGTATGCAGAGCGTTGCAGAAGAATTTTGATCGTACTGAAAAAATGAGGCCGACCTCTGTATTTATAAGTACAGAGGTGTCCATTCGTAGGGGTCACAACTGATTGGAAATTCGTGACTGATCGGAGAAGAAAGACGCGTCCTTTTGGAACAGAAAAACGCACCTGTAAAAATTAATTGCTACGGGCCTCAACGGGTTAAAAAATTAAATCCGTTTTGGCCCAAGCCCAATGCGAATTAATTTTCTCTAGAAAGATATATATTGATTAGCCCAAGCCCACAATCCACGGCCCATGCCCGACCCGACCCGACCCGCTCGGTCGGTCGGACGGACGGCGGCGGTGCGCGTTTGTGGAATTGTGTGTGCGCTCGCCCGTTCACAAAATTTGTATGACCCTAAGGGTCAAACCCTTGTGCAAAAATTCTAGTAATAAACTCAAGGATTTTTTCTTCTCCAATCAATGTAGGACAAACCCACATACCTTCCTTTTACCAACATCATATATGAGCATATGGCTCACTTTAAGGACAACTTCCAATTCATCCAAAATCTTTATATGAAAACCAGCCACACGAGGTTAATCTCCACCTGGAGACGAACACAACGGTATGTGGGACCACTCCGTCCGAAGATCGGGTCCCACTTAATTTGTAACTTCAAAATTGAGGTTTCCAATAATTTTTCCAACAGGCTCTACATCCACAATTTTTACAAGAGGTCAAACAAGCTTGGGAGGAGTTGCATATAGAGGGGTGGGCTGGACATAAACTGTTCCATAGATTGAGGAATGTCAAAACTCATTTGAAGAACTGGAGTAAAAAGGATTTTTACAAGGTGAAAGAAAAGATGGAAGATTTTGAGAGGATCATTTCAACTTTGGACCTTAAGGGGGACTCTGGCCCCCTCTTTTTGGAAGAGAGATATCACTAGTTAATAAAGCTAAACAAGAGTTTTGGAAATGGAGCAAAATTTATGATTGGATGTGGCTCCAAAAATCAAGGTTGCAGTGGAGACTCAAGGAAGATAAAAATTCAAGATTTTTTCATTTGGTGGCCTCTGGTAGAGCCAAACAGAATTTCTTTGACTCCATCAAAATTGGGGGTATTGTGTGGTCGAAGCCTCAGCAAGTTAAGGTGCAGGTTTTTCTACACTTTAGTGAGTTCTATAAAGAAAGGTGGACTAACAGACCATTTTTTATCACAATAGCAGTTCTACTCTCAATCAAGCACGCTGTGGGAATCTCATCCAACCTTTTGATGAGGCTGAGGTAGGGAGAGCAATCTCTAATTGTGATGGGAATAAATGTCCCAGTCCTGATGGTTTTAACCTTTCTTTTATAAAAAAGTGCTGGTCTTTTCTAAAAACTCTCATTTTGGATTTTTTCAATGAGTTCTTCTCTAATGGGAAACTTTTGAAAGGCCTTAACTCTGCTTTTATTACCCTTGTTCCTAAGACTGATTGCCCTATAACTATTGGAGACTATAGACCCATTAGTTTAATTGGTTGTATCTACAAAATTCTGGCAAAAGATTGTAGCTTGTAGATTCAAGGCAGTTTTACCAAATGTAATAGGAAAGTTTCAATCAGCTTTTTTAGGAGGGAGGGGTATTCAAGATGGAATCCTAATAGCAAATGAGATTGTAGATTTCTAGAAAAAAAGAAGAGCAAGTGGGGTAATAATCAAATTAGATTTTGAAAAGCCTATGACACAGTTAACTGGAATTTCATAAGTTCTATGTTATTAGGCTTGAGTTTTCCAATCAAGTGGAATTCATGGATGAGAGAGTGTTTTTCTTCAGCTAGGCTGTCTATCCTAGTAAATGGTTCACCCACAAATGAATTCAACATGGAGAGAGGAACTAGGCAGGGAGACCCTCTATCTCCTTTCCTATACTTAGTTGCTGCTGAAGGGTTATCCATTTTACTCAACAAAGCCAGGACTATGAATCTTATAAAAGGGGTGTCTTTGGGCCTTGCCTCAGGAGGTATTACCCACTTGCAATTCGCAGATGATACAATTTTATTCTCCGAAGTTGGTCTGGAAGAAGTTCATATGCTAAAGAAGATTTTAAGAGCTTTTGAGATTGTCTCTGGCCTGAAGATCAATTACCACAAATCTTCAGTGAGTTGGGTAAGACTACCACCTAATCATGTTGACCATTGTGCATTCATTCTTAGATGCCAGTCCAAGAACTTACCAATTAATTACCTAGGAATGCCTTTGGGGGCCAGTCCTTCTAGGGTAAGCACTTGGAAATCTGTAATTACTAAGTTTAAGTCTAGATTGGCATCATGGAAAAGAAAATTCCTATCTTTTGGTGGGAGGCTCACTTTGACTAAGGCAGTCCTCAACAGCCTTCTTATATACTATCTTTCAATCTTTAAAGAAGGTTGCGATGGAGTTGGAAAAAATACAGCGGACATTTCTATGGGGGGGGGGGGGGGGGGGGGGGGGGAGATGTTTTGATGAAGTAAGGAAATTACATTTAGTAAATTGGAGTTCAATAACAAAACCCAAAGACTTAGGTGGCCTTGGCATTAGGGATATCAAATCTATGAATACAATCCTGTTATTGAAATGGTTGTGGAGATTTGGAGTGGAAAAAGACAGTCTTTGGAGACAGTGTATCTGTGATAAGTTAGAATGCATGGCTGCCTAATTTTCATGGTTTGGGGAGGTATGCATCACCAATATGGAGAGGCATCCTTAATGCTAAACAAACTAGCCCTGCCATCTCTCACTCCTTTTTCTCACAGCTTCGAATCAAAATTGGGAATGGTGAACATACTAGTTTCTAGAAGGATAAGTGGTCCGGGGATGGAGCAATTTTATCAGCAAAGTTTTCCAGGTGGTTATCAATAAAGATTGCAGTATCAAGGAAGCTTTAACTACTATGGTTGATCAAGACTCAACGGTGCTCCAACTGAGAAGACCACTGTTTGATTGGGAAAGAGAGGAATATCATAATTTCAATCTTTGGCTGTCAAATCTACACATTGTATTGTATGAATGTGAAGATAATTGGGTGTGGAGTGGGACAAAGAATGGAGAGTTCTCTATCAAAAATATTTATGTTCAGGGGATCCTGCAATCGGCTCCTGCTGTAGTTCTGCCTTACAGATGCATCTGGCACAAGTTGTCCCACCAAAGTTCCAATTTTTCTCTTGGTTATCATGGAAAGGAAAGATTAAGTGTGGGGAACTTCTAAACTCCAGGGGGATTATTACCATTGATAGGGCTTCGTACAAATTTTGTGACTCCCATTTGGAAACTATGAGCCACGTCCTAATTCATTGCCCCCAAGTTTGGAAGCTTTGGTCCCCTTTGCTGGACTGGTGGGGAGTTGTATGGGTTACCCCATCTTCGGTGTCCAATTTACTTCTGTGGTGGTCTGATTGGAAATTCAGGGCTAATCAGAATCAACCTCTAGTCTCACTATGGTTTGCTTATCTAAATTTCGTTCTCTGGTATTTGTGTAAGGCAAGAAATGACCTATTCTTTAGTGGTAAAATTGTGGACTGGGAGGTTCTTTTGGAAATAATCAAACTTAGGTTGGCTGTTTGGGCAACACAATGCCTTCCCTATTGCTCTTTCACCATCAATGACTTCATGTATAACTCCAAAGGTATTCTAAGGACTGTTATTTTCAGGGGCTGAGCTTGATAGATAGTTTTCAGTAGGCTTTTGTTTGGCAACTGTTGTCTATGCTACTGTGTTTTCTTTCTTTTATTTTTTGGATCTTCAGTTGGTGGGGTAGTGTGGTGGCCAGTGCTTACTTATATTTTTTCTGGCCTACATTGCTAAGGCAGTTTGTACCTTTTGGTTGAGCTCTCTACAACCAATGTCTTGTGGCACTTTTTCTGGTATCTTGTAATTGTGCTTCTGTTTCTTTTGTATCAATACAATCATTTTTCACCTTTCAAAAAAAAAGGTGATGTAACGGTGACCAAGATTGCATTAGCGAACAACCCGGCAGACCCTCTCACAAAAAGTCAACCAGCAAAAATATTTGGTAGTCATGTGGAGGGAATGTGAGTGAGATATACCAGCATCCAATGACATCGCAGCAGCTGTTTTGGACTTTTGCACAGACTTCTCTATTGGCTCTACCTTGGCCTTCATATCAGAAAATTCTATTATGGCGCTCAGATCAACAAGTGTGGCTTGCTTTGGGAATAAGTGTGGCATGCATTAAGGTAGTTTCTAAACATTTTTTGGTGAAAAATAGAGATGAAATTAGAGCATTCAAAGCTAAATTCGTCAATTCTTAACCCAAATCAAACCTACATTCAAGGGTAAATAGTATCTACTTTCATCATTAGGAACATCCAACTGTTGCCTTTGGAAATTCATCGGGATCCAAATTGGGGTGTCTACAAACATGTTATGGTGAAACATAATGTTTAGGTTCACCAGTGTCCCAACCGCTAGGGGAAAAGAGTGAGGTGATAAAATAAGGGAGGCAACCACCATCAATGTGGTGAAATAGATGGTGTCATACCATGTGATGCTGTATGCATAAAGGGGTCATCCCACCTACATTATTGGCGACTGTTGGACTAAATGTTAAATGTCGGGAATTCCTAAATTGTAGACTAAATAATTAATGTAAGAATTACATTATTAAGAGGGATTCAGACATGCTTTTATGAAAGGAATTATGATCATTGACATTCTTATCATGGAAACTTGTATAGTTTTATATTTGAATTCATAGTTTTCCTAGTGAATGTTGTTATGGAACAGCCAGGTCATGGGGAGCAGGATGTTAGGCCATAAGGAGACATCGATCATTAGCTGCTGCATTTTGTTGGTATAGTTTTGTGAAACCCTAATCTGAAATTGGTGCATTAAAAGATTAAATTGTTATTTTAGCTATTAAATTGGAATTAATTAAATCAATTATGGAGTTAAATAATTATTGAGGGTTAAGTTTTAATTGAAAAAATGATCGGGAATTATTTTTGATAGTATATTAATGACGCACATAATTTCTTGGACTCCGATCGAGTTTTGGGGGTTGATTTTATGTATTAGGGAGAGTTGTAGTTTAGAACTATAGGGTGAGAACACCCAATAACTTTTCTTTTTAAACTAAAGCCATTAGATACATAAACATATACATTGATATTTCTATGCCTAGAGGAGTCATTAGGACTTCCTTAGAAGCTTGACACCAAGGTGCTTAGGAACACCTCATGCTTGCCTCTTAAATCCATATAAAATCCTTACAAGCTTCTCTCCCTAACCCTTTTCACTTTTGTTTCTGTCGATCAATCGAGAGAGAGAGAGAGAGAGAAAGAAGAAGAAGAAGAAGAAGAAGAAGAAGAAGAAGAAGAAGAAGGGGAATTACAAAAGAACACCACTGAACACCTCACTTTAGGTATCTAATCATTGATTTTTTGCATAATAGTTGTACAATTCTGGTTGTTTAAGTTTTGTGGACCATAGCTAGGGTGATAGTGATAGGGATAAATTCTCGAGACTCAAGTGATGAAAGCGCACATATTAAACCAAAAAAAAAAACCCTACTAGGAAAAATTAGGGTTCATACCTTTGAGATCTCTCTGGTTTGATCTCAACAATCTTCACAATTTGATCTTGATTGAACTTTGATCATGGATGAAATAATTTTGCTCTCCTACCGTAATCCTGTTGCACCTTGATTTCATGAACTGAGTATGCGCTCAAAACTTTGATCTCCTTACATTCACAAAACCTCCCAATGTTTCAAGTATTAAGTTGTCTCTGACCTAGAAGGCATGGCGGGTATTTATATAAGCAACGATCGGGACCCCTAGGAGAAGTATGGACTGGGCTTCCTATATAATTCAAAATCCTAATCCAACCCAGATTAATTCTAAATTATATAAATTACAATTCATATCAGTACAGAACTCTAATTGCATTCTCTTCCCATATCTCAAAATTACATTTCGAGCTCCATATTATTAAATGCTTATTTATCACTCCACAATAAGATTACAGATACCGATTAATTAAAATAAATTACTGATAATTTATTTAATCAACATGAAATTTCTTGAGACCTTCCCCACTTAACTGATTCGCTATGCCGGATACTAATATCCACCTACGGGGTTTGACATAATCGAAACTTATAAACTTCCTCAAGAGGATATCACCAATTCCTATAAAGGAACGTGAATTTCATTAATAATTAACAGGTCGCTCAAGCCACCAGGAACTCGCTCAAGCGGCCAAAACCAATCTACTATTTGAAATACACTATCAAATATTTAAGGAGGTCGCTCGAGCGAGCTATGTAAAGTTTTAGAATTTATTTTGTCGAATAGACCTCATTTTTTTTACCTTCGTTTCTGCAATCTAAATATCCAATACGCCCGAAATCTACATAGAACATGCATGATTCGATCACACACCAAAAATAATATACATACCATTGAAATAAACACGATCTACGCAATATCTCAATGTAAACCAACATGAAATTCTACCTTATTTGATAAAAACACAGAATTTACTGTTGTGATGGAAAACTCCTTGAATACTCCGCGTACTCGATTGATCTCAGGATTTATGCGAAACTCTCAATTCCCTCTAAAACTTCTTAGTTGATCACCTTGCATGAATCTTTTTCCTAGGCACCCATTCTCCTTCCTCAAGCAATCTAGGGTTTAGAGATCTCTTGAAAAAGCTTTGGATTTTTAATAAAAAGCTGATTTTAGAGTTTTCTAATCCTTTTATTTTTAAAACTAGGTTAATTACATTAATTTCCTCAAAATGTGTAAACCCCCACACGAGCCTAAAACTCCAACAAATTACACACGAGTCACAGTTAGACATTAATCACAACATTACAAAAGTTCTAGAATAGAACAAAAGCAATAAAAATAGAACATTGAACCTTGGGTCTTCACAACCTTCCCCCAATAGAAAATTTCGTCCTCGAAATTACTACCTCAAGGGTGAAACAAATCTAAATACTTGGAATGAAGCTCAGACTCTCGCTCCCATGTAGCTTCCTCGACCCCATGATGATGCCATAACACCTTGGCTAATAAAATAGTTTTATCGGGTAAAACTGGCTCTCAGGTGTCTAAGATCTTCACCGATTTCCCCTCATATGTTGTACCATCCTCAACTTCCAAATCAACCCAATCCACCACATGTGGTGTGTTGGATTCATACTTACGCAACATAGATACATGAAATACGTCATGAACCCTTGATAGACTTGGAGGCAAGGCTAGTCGATACGCCACCTACCCCACTCTTTCTAAAATTTCAAACAGTCCCACATACCTCGGTGATAGCTTCTCAGTTTGACCAAGCCGCATTAACTCCTTCTTTGGCGTAACTCTAAAAAAGACATGATCGCCTACCTTGAAAAATAGTGGTCACCTCCTGCGTTCGGCGTCACTCTTCTGATGGCTTTGAGCAGTCAGTAATCGTTGTCAAATTTGAATAACTTTATCGGTAGTCTCCCGAACCAAGTCGGGTCCCAACACTGTACCTTCACCCACTTTAGCCTAACAAACTGGTGATCTGCATGGTCTGTCATAAAGTGCCTCATAAGGTGCCATCCCAATGCTAGTCTGGATACTATTATTGTAGGCAAACTTTTGTAATGCCAATTGCGGCATCTATCACAAGGATAGGAAGCAAATGGGCAATATTGGTTAATCGATCAACAATTAACCATACTGCATCATGCCTTGCTGGCGACCTCGGAAGTCCAATCACAAAATCCATAGTAACATATTCCCACTACCACTCAGCCACTACTAAAGGCTGTAATAACCCAATTGGTCTATTATGCTCAGCCTTAACTTGCTGACCCACCAAACACTTTGACACGAATAGTTCCACGTCATGTCTCATTCCCTTCCACCAATACTATCTTCGCATATATTGATACGTTTTCATACCCCAGGATGTAAAACAAGATGAGAATGATGAGACTCTCAGAGTACACTCTCGCGGCATCACTAAGGTGCATATACCCTACCAGCAAATCTTAGCCCCTTATTTGCGCAAAGAACCCAATCATCAACCTACTCCCCTGAAGGCACACAATCTCTCATCAATTTGGACTTTGAATTATAATGTTCCTCTTCTATAACTCTCACCAATAATGAAGATTGAACAACTACATGGGACAAAGTAGCTATGTCATTATCAGCATTGAATTGTAGGCTCTGCTCCCCAATTACCTCATCATATTCCACTCCCAAAAAGCTACACCAACAAGATTATGAAGTGACTTTCTACTCAAAGCATCAGCCACCGCATTTGCCTTACCTAGATGGTACTGCAATTCGAAACCATAGTCTTCCGCGTACTCCATCCACCTCCGCTGCCTCATATTTAAATCTTCTGTGTGAAGATATACTCAAGGCTCTTCTAATTCGAAATGACCTCGAACCGGTTGCCATATAAGTAGTGTCTCCAACTCTTAAGTGCAAAGATAACTGGTGCCAACTCTAGATCATATGTAGGATAACTGCGCTCATGATTCTTTAACTGACGAGGACCATATGCAACAACTCTCCCATTTTGCATCAATACGCACCCAATCCATCCTTGGAAGCATCACAGTAAATTTAATACTCTTGTCCTCACCCTGGGACCACCAAGATTGGACGGATGTCAACCTCTTCTTCAACTCTTGGAATGAATTCTCACATGCTTCATCCCAAACAAATTGGATTCCCTTTCTAGTAAGCCGTGTCATCGGAGATTCCAACCATGCAAAATCTCCAACAAAGCACCAGTAGTACCCAGCTAAGCCCAAAAATTTCCGAATTTCAAAGATACTCTTAGGTCGCTCCCAAGTCAACACTGCTTCTATCTTTGACTAATCCACTGCCACTCCTTCGCCCGACACTTCATGCCCCAGAATTTTCACCTTGAAAAGACAAAAGTCACACTTAGAGTATTTAGCATAGAGAGAATTCTCCCTCAAAAGTTGCAGTACAATCCCCAAGTGCTTCTCGTGATCTTCCTCTATCGGTGAATAAACTACTAGTATATCATCCATGAACACCACGACAAACTAGTCTAAGAATTTATTGAAGATCTGGTTCATTAATCCCATGAAAGTTGTAGGTGCATTAGTTAAACCAAACAACATTACAATAAATTCATAATGACCATACCGCGTCCAAAATGCTATCTTGCATGTGTCTTCCTCCTTGACCCTTGCTGATGATAACCCGCCTCAAATCAATTTTTGAGAACATCTGAGAAACGTTGAGCTAATTAAACAAGTTGTCAATCCTCGGCATCATATATTTTTTCTTCAGAGTCACACTATTCAATCGTCGATAGTCAATACACAACCTCAAAATCCCATCTTTCTTCTAAGCAAATTCTTGAAGTTGACCTTTAACTCTTTTAATTCAGCTAGAGCAAATCGATAAGGTGCCACAGAAACTAGAGCTATCCTGAGCACAAGATCAATAGGAAACTCTACTTCCTGCTGAGGAGGTAAACCTGCAATATCTTTCGAAAAGTCACGAACCACTATAGGCAACTCCCCTCAATTTTGATCCCCTCAACACCCATGTCACTATGAATAAATGACCAATAGTCTCTCTACCCCACAACCCATAAATTCTCGATTGAACATCTCCTTTATTTTCCCAAAACTGAAAAATTGTCACCCTCAGAAATATTAATAGTCACCCTACTCTGATAACAACCAATCATGGCTCTCAAGAAGTCAACTAGTCCATAGCTAGAATAACATCAAAACTACTCATGTCTAATAGAATGATATCAAAGGATAGACTATGATCGGCAACCTCTATCTCACAAGACCGACACATGTCTCAAAATCACATCGCCCCCAACAGGCGTCTCAACCGAGAGAAACTGACTCCAACATATTGACCTCAAGACCCAAGGTAGTAACAATATTAGAAGAAATAAAGGAATGTGAAGCACCAGTATCAAACAAAACACTAGCCCAGGTGCGAGACAAAAGTAATGAACCTCAAACAATGGAGGCTCCCTTTGTTCCCATTCCAATTGCGGCAATGGTATAAGCATGTCCCCTATTCATTTGGCCCTGTTGTACCGACGAAGCTGACAGAGCCAGCCAAGATGCCCTCGCCTACTGAGGTAGTGCATAACTCTGCTGAACTGATCTCAATGGCATACAACGATTCTGCACTAAACTCCCTGTACCACCACTTCCCTGCATCAATGGACAATTCCATTATACATGCCCCTTTTATGACATTTGTATCAAACAATTGATCCCCTAGCAACACTTGCTGTCTGAGACGACTGTGCCCCCCCCCCCCCCCCCCCCCCCCGCCCTGCCCCGCGATAGTCTGCCCTCTTGGGGACCCTTTCTCATAGACACCGCTAATGGAGTAGATACAGTTTGCCTCTTATAACCTTGAAACTGAGAACTGGCCTCTCTCTATCGCTTCTTATTTAGCCCCACTGATTCAAAAGACGTAACTTTCACCACACTTCGGTCTCTCACTGCCAAATATACCTCCAATATCATAGCCATTTCCCCAAGATCCCCATATTCTTGAATTTTCAACAACACAACTTTCTCTCTAATTGTCAACTCAAGACCCCTCTCGAATCTCTTGCATTTCAAATCCTCATTTGCTACTATTTCGGTCGCAAAACAAGGAAGAGTTCTTTATTCAGATCATAGAACTTATTTTGGACATGAACTTATTTTGGTACTCGACCACTGACATGCCGCCTTGATTCAAATCATAGAACTCCTATCAAAGTGAGTTCTTTATCACCTCTAAAAAATAGTGATCAAGGAAGAGACCCTTGAAAGCTTCCCATGTCAACCCCTTTATGTCGTACGTAGTCTTCATCATCTTCTACCACTGATCTGCCTCCCAAGTAAATTGGTAAGTTGCCAAATAAATCCTCAACTCCTTTTCCACCACCTATATTGTGTTCATAGTCTTCTCCACCTATTCAATCTAGTTATCAGCCACAAATGGCTCAGCCCCACCAGTGAACTCGAGAGGATTCATACGACAAAACTCCCCTATGGCTAGCATTGCTTAAGTTTCATTCTTGGGTTGATTATTCTGAGCCAACTGCTATATGGCCTCGGCCATAGCCATCACGACATCCTCTCTGCTAGCAGGATCTAAGCCTCTACAGCAGCACCCCTTCCCCAACCCTGAACTCTATGAGTCCACATCTTACTATAAAAACTGAGAAGACTCATTAGCAACACAGGATAAGCAACATATATACATAAGTACTCATGTAAATACATAAGCATATAAAACACATACTAAATAACACCTTTGAGATAGTCAGACCAATATCTCAATCAACTTTTTTGGACCTCCAATCAAAAGACACGGTGATCAGGCGCCTCTTCTAACCAGATTTCGTAAGTGTTTGCATAGAACGTCCAAAGAGAAGTCATAACATTCTAGGGCATAACTCCACATAATCATGCAGACCTCTAGGACCCTATCCACGACTCTAGGTATTTGAACCATACTCTGATACCAAGTTGTCTCGCCCTAAACTTTTAAGGTATGAAATAAGTACCATAACAATGCAAACCAATGGTTGAATATAACATAACTCCATTTACTGAAATAAATCTCCAAATTCGATAGTCAACTGTCAAATAAGAAAATAAACCATCCTTGCTAACCTGAACATGAGCTAATCAAAACAAACCCACAATACCCGAACAAATAAATAGATAAAGTCTGAACCATCTAAAAATATGGATATACTACTGCCAAAGCAAATCCTAAACTAGCATTCTGAACCATCTTCATACTCGAGGTCCAAGTTCTCGGATCCACATATTCCTGTAAATTATTAGTATATAGAAAAACATAAGTCAGATCTCGAGCATGAACTCATACTGAAAACATCGACATATTGAATAAAACATGGTTGTCTCAACAATATAATATGCATTAAATGACAAAGTAAACAAAAAACTAAATAACCACAATGCTATCATGCTCAACATGCGATTCGTGTATAATTTTGACGGTCTTGCATTGTAGGCTGCCTACATCGGGGACCTTGTCGTAGAGTTTACGGACTGCCTCGACCATCGGGCTACCTGTTAACTCAGTAGTTTCGTGGTCTTTCATCGAAAGAATCATAGAGACCCCAGGTCGAGTTCACGTGTTGTTCTGACGATCGAGCCATCTCCTACCCAGTAATCGACACCCATGCATACTCTTATGTACCAACAATAATTAATTCTAGACTTAAACGATACCCATAAATGGACCGGAAGGCAAGAAACAGACCAAAATCTAAAATCAAAACATTCTATTTTTCAATAGGTCACTCAAGCAGCAAGGATCTTGCTCAAGATGCCAAAACCAGTCTATTGTCCAAAACAGACTGCCGAAAATTTAAGGAGGCCACTCGAGCGACCTATAGCTCACTCAAGCGGCCTAGGTAAATTTCTAAAATCTATTATGTCGACCAGATCTCATTTTTTAGCTTCGTTTGGCAACCTAACTATCCAATATGCCCGAAATCCACACAGAACATGCATGACTCAATCACACATAAAAAACAACATACATACAATTGAAATAAACACGATCTATGCAATATCTCAATGTAAATTAACGTAGAATCCTACCTCGTTTGATAAAAATGCAGAATATAATGTTGTAACTGAAAACTCCTCGAATACTCTGCGTACTCAGTTGATATTAGGCTCTATGTGAAACTCTGAATGCCCTATACAGCTTCCTAGTTGATCACCTTGCATGAATCTTAAGTCCAGGCACCCGTTCTCCTTCCTCAAACAATCTAGGATTTAGAGATATCTAGCAAAAGCTGTGGATTTCTAATAAAAAAATCATTTTTGGGTTTCCTAATCCTCCTATAGTTAAAATTCTGTTCATTACATTAACCCCCTCAAAATATGTAAACCCCTACATCCAGCTCGAAACTCCAACTAATTACACACAAGCCACAATTAGACATTAATCACAACATCACAACGTTCTAGAATAGACCAAAAGCAATAAAAATAAAACATCAAACCTCGGGTCCACACAGTTTCAGTATGTCAAATGGGAACTTAACTGACAACATGGGATGATACGGCAAGATACAAGTAGAGTGAGGTATTCGTTGAGCCGAATGAGGCTTCATCGCACTCCCTGCTCCATATTGCGACCGTTGTTCTTCTTTAGGCATTCAAAAAATGGTCGGCACTTGTCAGACGACCGACTTTGAACCGGTCGAGGCCTGCTGTCATGCCAGTGAGCTTATGCACTTCTATGATTGTGGTTGACGATGAGAGTTGTTGGATTGCTTGGATCTGATTTGGGTCGGCCTCTATTCCTTTACGCGTCACCAAATAGCCAAGGAGTTTTCCAGATTCAACTCTGAACACACACTTAGACGCGTTGGGTCTCAATTTGTGCTTCTTGAGTATATTCAACACCTCTTTTAAGTCCGTCAAATGATTTTTGGCCCTGGTACTTTTAACCACCATATTATCAATATAGGCCTCTATTGTTTTGCCGATATGCTTCTCGTGTTAGGGTTTTATACTAAAAGTCATTATTTTATGTAATGGATACATGTTTGTTTGAATTATTTATTAAACAGTTAATTCTTTTCTTAAAGAGAATCTTTATGCGTAATATTTACATTATATCATATCATATTGTGCATGGGTATTTCTTACTCTACACAGTAGATAATCTAGTGTGTAGAGTTTGGCTTAGACACAGATGACTAGATTACTTGTAAAATATAAGTTTTTGCTTCACAGTCTTAGTTAGAATTGGACACACCACCAGTAGAACTGTAGCACAGTATTTTAGTAGGTCTGTCATAATTACAAAAAATGGTATAGTTTTAACTCACTGTGTTAGTACACTTTATATCTATTGAACAAGACCACTTTGAGGTAATTGTATTTATACTAACAATATAATACAATTTGCACCTCATAGTTATTATGAATGCTTATGCTCTTAACCCAAACATAATTAATGAATATCTACATTTAATATTGTTGACTTTGATTCATTATAGAGTGAGGTCTTGTGAGCCAATAGTCTCGATAATTTGGGTCACAATATTAAGTGTATGACAACCATTAATTATTAATGGAATCCACGTTTCTATATTGGGATTGATAATTTTTTCTTGAGAATGCTTATAACTTTCAATTATGTCAAACCTTGCAGGTGGATATTAGTACCCGACATAACAAATAAGTTTAGTAGATGGTCTCAAGGAATTTTATAGATGTTGATTAAATAAATTATTAGTAATTTATTTTAATCAATGAGTATCTGTAATCTTAACATAGGGAGATAAATAAGTATTTAATAATATGAAACTCAAAATATAATTTCGAGATATGGAAAGTGAATGCAATTATAAATTTGTAGTGGTATGAATTGTAGTTTATATAATTCGGAATTAATCCTGGTGGGAATTAGGATTTTGAATTGTATAGGAAGCCTAACTCATACTTCTCCTTGAAGTCCCTATTGCCTTCTAGGTCAAACACAACTTAAAAACTCAAAATATTGAGAGAGATTCTGTGAAGGCAAGGAGATCACGTGTTTTAGCTCACATTCAGTTCATAATCAAGGTGCAATAGGATTACGGTAGAAGATTACGAGGTCAGTCAAGCAAGATCATTCCAGCCGTTCTCATACTTCTGTCGGACCAAACCATGGAGGTTGTTGAGATCAAATCAGAGAGATCTCAAAGGTATGAAACCTAGTTCCCGTCTTATAGGGTTTTTTTATTGCATAATATGTGCGCATTCATCACTGTGTCTTAGGAATCGATCCCTAACAGTGGTATCAGAGCCGACTGTGATAACGCATGTGGTTTATACAGACCATGTTGTCCACATAAAATAGAACGTAGTATTCTGCTAACGTCTATTTTGCAGTTTTTTCTATCCCACTATTATAGTCACGCATGTATGATTGTGTGATTGAATGGTTTGGCGTGATTGGATCCCACCTATTTTTATGTGTAGTTACGTTTTTATTATTATCACCAGTTCTAGGGTTTGTAATGTTAATACATAGCGTGCGAACTCCTATCATATAGAGGCTTAGAGTTTGCTATAAAGATTTCATTTTATTTAAAGCGCCTATTTTTATTGATCTTTGTGAACGTCTATTCAGGGGCATAGAATCGATATGTAATCACAAGTTCTGATGATGAGAGGAAATCAGCATTTTTCGAGCGATCGATGTTTTTCTGTTGAAGAAACAGTGCGTAGCTCGACCCCCTTCGACCCCCTGTGTCAACATCAATTTTGCTTTGGTGGACAAGTCGATGACAAGAATCAAGTCTGTTTTGGAAACTGTTGATTTTACCATAATAGTTGGGATTTCTATTATGTTTATGTTTCCTTATTCATATGCGATTGGTATTGCTTCCTTACTTAATTATAGTTTCCTTATAATTTTGGACAACATAGAATATTGACCTGTACCTAGATTACTCAAATGCAAATATTTTTATAACACTCATGTAAAAATATTTTTAAATAACTAAGTGGGAGAGGGAGATTGTCATGTATAAATTTTATGGTCTCCATCACTAATTTGTAGATGATATAATTAGTTTTGAACATTCCTCCACATCGGACAAAATTAATTGTGGAATCATTGGTACAAGCTTCATTGGGATAGCTCTAACTTAATTATTGTATGAATCATGTCTCATCTAAAATGATTCATTACGGAGTAATTAATTTAGTGTGAGGTGATAGTGTAGCTACAAATAATGGTATCCTCTCCATCCGAGTCGCTATTATTATTTGTAGAACCAAAGTTGAGTCGGCTATTTAATTTTGTTTGACAATAGACTTTTGTCTGGATATTCAAAATTAAAAGGAATAGGCCTACCTACACAAATGATAAAAAGTAATGGATCTTCCCATCGAAGGCATTTTCATGATGTGTAGATTTTCGACGTTTTTCTTTACTAGTTTGATAGAGGGAACCAATATTTTTGACGTTTTTCATGGTGCCATCTCAATACTTGATTGATAACTATTATTATACACAAACTCAACAAGTGGTAGATGATCTTCCCAACTACCTTGAGAATCCATAACGCATGCTCATAGCATATTCTCCAAAATCTAGATCGTGCATTTGAATTGCCCATCAGTCTGAGGGTGATACGCGGTACTAAACAAAAGGTTGGTGCCAAGCGCTGTTTGCAAACTCTGCCAAAAGCGAGGGGTAAATCGCGGATCCCTATCGGACACAATAGACATGGGAATCCCATGTAGGCAAATAACCTCTCGAATATAGAATCTACTAAATTTCTCTACCGAATCGGTCAACTGGATCAGTAGAAAGTGGGCGGTCTTGGTCAAACGGTCCACAGTCACTCATATCGCATCATGTCCTCTTGGCGACCTCGGTAAACTAGTAACAAAATCTATTGTCATGTTCTCCCATTTTCACTCAGCCACTAGCAATGGTTGCAACTCTCCCACTGGTCGCTGGTGTTCGACTTTTAGTTGTTGACATGTCAAGCATCTTGAGACAAAACTCACCACATCACGTTTCATCCCAAACCACCAAAATTGTCGACGCAAATCATGATACATCTTCGTCCCTCCCGGATGGACAGCTGACAGTGAATGGTGAAACTCTCGTAAAACCTCTTCCCGACATAAAATGGGTACAAATAGCTTTCCTTGAAAGCGCAAACTTCGATCAGCATGAATCATCCACCCATCTCGTGCATTGCCACTAAAGAACTTCTTGCGTAATTCATCCGTTTTCACATCGTGTTGTTGAGCGTCAGTCACTCTATTTCATAATGTTGAGTGAACTGTCAAATTATATAAAGTTGCTCTATCTTGAATCTCTTCAAAATGCTTTGCATAGAACCCCAAGTCTTTCATCATTTTTCGTTCTCGGATTGCTAAACTAGCTAAGGATCTCAGTTTTCTACTGAGAGCATCCGCTACCACATTAGCCTTTATCGGGTGATATTACAACTCAAAATCGTAATCCTCGAAGTGTTCCATCCAACGGCGTTGCCACAAATTTAACTCTTTTTGAGAAAACAAGTACTTCAAGCTCTTGTGATTTGAAAAGACTTCAAACTTCTCACCATAAAGATAGTGTCGCCAAATCTTCAAAGCAAAAATAACGGCGGAAAGTTCTAAGTCATGCGCGGGGTAGTTTTGTTCATGAATCTTCAACTGCCTCAACCCGTAGGCCACGACTCGCCTGTTTGCATCAACACGCACCCAAGTCCCTCCCTCGACGCATCATAATACACAGAGTAGCCAACTCCTCACTCGGGCACATTTAACACCGGTGCACTAGTCAAACATTATTTTAACTCCTCAAAGGCCGACTCACAAGTATCATCTCAAACAAAACGTGTCCCCTTACGGGTAAATTTAGTCACTGGTGCCGCTAAACGAGGGAAATCAAGTACAAACCGACGGTAATAACCGGCCAAGCCCAAAAAGCTTCGGATCTGAAAAATATTGCTCGGTCGTTGCTAATCCATAACTGACTCCACCTTATCCGAATCGACAGACACACCACCCTGTGACAACATGTCCCAAGAACTTGACTTCAGAAAGCGAAAACTCGCACTTGGTAAACTTAGCATACAAACGGTGCTCTTTCAAAAGCTCTAGAACAATGGCTAGGTGTGATTGGTGTTCTTCCTCCGTAGTAGAATAGATCAAGATGTCATTGACAAAAACCACCACGAAGCGATCAAGATACTTACGGAAGACACGATTCATGAGATCCATGAAGGTTGTTGGCGCATTCGTCAGTCCAAACGGCATCACCATGTACTCATAGTGCCCATAACGCATGCAAAAAGCTATTGTCAGGATGTCCTCCTTTCGAACTCTCAATTGATGATAGCCCGACATCAAGTCAATCTCTGAAAAACGCTTAGCTCCTCAAAGCTGGTCAAACAAATCGTCGATCCTTGGCATAGGGTACTTTTTCTTTACAGTTACATAGTTCAACTTACAATAATCAATGCACAAACGCAACGAACCATCCTTTTTTTGAGCAAACAATGCCAATACTTCCCGTGGTGACGTACAAGGACGGATAAAGCCCAAGTCTTATAACTCCTGTAATTGTACCTTCAACTCTTTCAACTTGGCTGGTGTAAAACGATAAGATGGCATAGAAATAGGTTCGGTACCGAGAAGTAAATCTATAATAAACTCGAGAGAGAGAGAGAGAGAGAGAGAGAGAGGCAAACCAGGTAACTCTTCCAGAAACACATTTGGGAAGTCACGAACTACTAATGTAACTCACCACGAATGGACACATCTTCGTCCAAAGTCAAACTCCCTAACAGGGCATAAATCGAATCTTGCTCCCGAGGTTCACACAAATATGGCTCTAACGACTCTCGATGTTCTCCAAAAAAACTCAAAACAACCACTATCGGGTGAACAAATACAGACCCAGCGCTTGAAACAGTTAATAGTAGCATGATGAGTAGATAGTCAATCCATACCCAAAATAAGATTGAATGGTGACATACCCAAGACAATGAAGTCAAACACGAAGTGACGGTTAAAGATAACTAGTTCACAATTCCTACAAATTCGGTCAAGGAGTGATCTCTCTTCAAGAGGTGTCTCGACTACTAGTGGTGGATCTAGTCGATCGTTCTCTAACTCCAAAGCACATATAAATCATGCAACAATAAATAAATACGATGCTCCAAAATCAAGCAGTACTTTCGCAAAATAATTGAACATAAAAAATGTACCCCTCACAATTGATGAGTCGGGCTCCTAAGAGGGAGAAGGAGCAGTGGTAGATGTGATATTAAAAGCCCTTCCTTGCACATGTTAGCCTTGTGCAAAACCTCCTCTTTGCCTGTAACCATGAATAGGTGCTAAAAGAACTAGCTCATCTATCCGTTTGTGAGCCCTGGCCTGAAGTGGTCTGAAGAAAATAGGGTTGTTACTATCGCTGTGTACCCTTAAACTGTTGCTGTCATTGTTTTTGCCTCGATTATTGCACCAAACCCCCCTCACTGCGCACCCCTCCACCTTGAGGACAATTTCTTGAGATGTGATCCTCCTTCCCACAAGTATAGCAAACTTTGTGTGGCATCGGACACTGTGAACGAATATGACCCCTTTGGTTGCGTCAAAAATAAACAGTCGTAGGTCTAGAAGTATTGCCTCGCGTGTCTGAAGAAGTAGGTGGCCTAAGATTCGATTGGCCACTTGGAGACTGAAATTGCTCCCTCTGTCGTTTACGCCCTTGACTCGCGGAACCGCCAGAAGATGACGAATTTAGCATAATACTCGACTGCCTCGGTTCCCAAACTCTGGAACCTCGTTTTGTCTCCCTGGACAACTCCACACTCTAGCGCACTCTATAATTTCAGTAAAATCCATCTTATGCTGGCTCACCATGAGCCTCTTCACAGAGTAATGAAGACCCCTCTCAAAACGATGGCACTTACGATCCTCGGTAGTCACTTGCTCCGGTGTGAAGCGGGATAGGTTCTAAAACTTTGTAGCATACTCCGACACTGTCATATTTTCTTGCTCTAACCTCTCAAACTGCATCACGCCCTCGATTTTCAACATATTATTACTACAATATTTTGTAAATAAGACCTCGCAACACTCAAAGGTACACCCATAATTCCAAACCATCTCATTTTGAGGTAGCAAAAGTCAAGTCTACGAATATTACATTAAAGAGTACTCCTAGCCCAAAAGGAATTACCAAAATAATGCTGGAGTTAAACGTTTTACATTCCCTTGTGAAAGTAAAGAACAAAGTTACAAATGAGTTACAAATACATCTTCCAAAAATTTAATACAAAGATACTAGGTGACTCTAGTCAAAAGTCTTCAAAAATCATGCATCACCATATGCACATCACGCACCACATGCTAAGTATCTAGACCTGTACTTGAAAAAGATAGGGTGAGCTTACAAAAGCCCAATAGGAATGTACGTGTCAACAACATATGAATATTGGATGCTATGGCATATAATGTGAACAGTTTATAACAAGATAAACAAGTCATGGAGCTAACTGACTACCATCAAGATCAATGCTTCCATATATGTTTTATGTGTCAAGACTTCATTCCATTGTTTCATTTACTGTTTCATCATTTCATACGTTTCGTTCAACTCAATTATCAACTACAACTCCTCACCAGAAGGTGGCCAAACAAGACATATTGTCTTACTAAAACCATTCTCTCGAGAAGCTAGACGAATTCTCATAACTAGCACCACCCCCTCAAGGAGCATTGGTTCATATATTACTCAAACGTCTCCTCTGGAGGTTAGATCACAATTCATCTCACTAGCACTTCTCCTCTCAAAGGCTAAACCATAATACATCGTTTCAAATGCATATGAGATCATAAATTCACAATGGGCATGTTTCATAATTTATAACATCATATTTCTCAACAATTATCTATCCTTCATGGAATCCAAATACAAGTAAAGGACCGAACCCCCGCATCGTATTTCACATCAGTTAGATCTGGCCAAAAATCAACATTTTTAAAATTTGACTGGATGATCCTAGACCTGACCTGATCGTTCTACACCCTTCCTCCACCTCTCACTTCACCTCAAACGCGTTTAATCACTCTATTTACATTATACATTTAAATACGAATCAAATAACGACCTTTGGATCACATAAATTTAAACAAAAAAAAATCCATGCCCTTACAGATAGCACGATGTTACATTTTGACATCTGTGTCAAATATTCTGCAACATCAACATCAATCTATGCTCACTGCCTATAACATAATGATGAACCTTAAAAAAATATACGGGAATCAAAATCATGCAGCAAGGCAGGTTGCTATGAGGGACTTGCTTAACACAAAGATGGTTGAAGAGAGCTCAGTGAGGGATCATGTCATAAAGATGATGAGTCGTCTAAATGAACTAGAGATCCTTGGAGCTGAAATGGATGAGAAAACCCATATCGATTCATACTCCATTCACTACCGAAGAGTTTTAAGAATTTTTGCATGAATTACACTATGAACATATGTTGTTACACTTTGTTAGAACTTCTTAAAGAACTCCAAGCAGCAAATGGTGTAATGAAAAAGTCAGAATATATGTAATGTTTGGTCTATCTCAACAAATTGAATAATCAAGGTAAAATCTATTCACTAGTGGTTCAAACATGTTTAGCGATGTTATCTATCAATTCTTGGTGTGTAGATACAGGAGCCATTAATCATATGTGCAATTTCTTGTAGAGGTTTCAAGAAACCAAGCAGCTTAGCGATGGGGACGTTTACTTGAACATGAGCAATGCTATGAAAGTAGCAACAGTTGCAGTGGAATATTTAGATCTTAATTTTGATACTGATAAGATTTTAATATTAAAATAATATTTTTATATTCCTAGTACTATGAGAAATTTAATTTCTATTTCTAAATTGGTTTAAAATGGTTATTTAGTTAATTTCAATAACTCAGTGGTTATTAAATTTAATAAATGTTTTATATATTCTGGTTCGTTGGTGGATGACCTTTATGTTGTTAATCTTATCTCGCCACACTGCAATTGAATGAATTGAATAATACAAATAGTATAGCATGTAAGAGAAAGACACCTTCTGAATTGAATCAAATATATCTTTGGCACTTACACTTAGGTCCTATTAATCTAAAAAGGATTTCTAGACTGGTTCAAAATGGACCATTGGGTTCATTGAAAGTAAAGGAACTTTCAAGCCATGAATCCTGTTTAAAACGCAAAATGACAAGAAGGCTCTTCTCGGGCAAAGGGTATATAGCCAAAGAGCCATTGGAATTGGTTCACTTTGATTTGCTTGGATCTATGTCCAAACAAGAGGTTACTTTGAATATTTTACCAGTTTTATTGATGATTATTCAAGGTATGGGTACATTTATTTGATGCGGCGTAAGTCCGAAGCCTTTAAGATCCTAAAGATTATATAGGGGAAAAATGGAGAAGCGTATTGGAAAATGTATCAAAACACTATGATTTGATCGTGTTGTCGAATTCCTCTTAGGAGAGTTTAGGGACTACTTATCTGATGAGGGGATTACATCCCAATTGTCTGCACCTGGTATGCCACAGCAAAATGATGTAGCCGAAAGAAGGAATAAGACTCTTATGGACATGGTCAGATCTATGATGAGTTCTTCAGATTTACTAATTTTATTTTGGGGACATACATTAGAAACAACGGCAAATATTCTTAACATACTACCATCTAACTCAGTACCTTCTACTCCGACGAAACTGTAGACTAGGCGTAAACCTAGCCTAGGACATGTTCAGATTTGGGGTAGTGCAGCACATGTGCTGAAAGGGAACGCGAATAAGTTAGAATCAAAGACAAAAGTTTATTTTTTTGTGGGATACCCTAGTGAAACGAATGGTGGTTTATTTTATAGTTCTAAGGATCAGAATGTCATTGTTAGCACTAATCCCGATACTTAGAGGAGGACTATGTTATGGATCACAAGCTCAGAAGTAAGATTGTTCTAGAGGAATTGAGAGGAGAGACGTCAACGCAAACTTCTTTAGCACCATTAGTGCAAGGAAAAACCCCACAAGAAACAAAAATTTATACAACGGTGCCTCGTCGTAGTAGAAGGGTTATTATTCAACTTGATTGATACGTGTTCTTAGGAGAATCATTTGACAGAATCCCTGAGAAATTGTGTAACGACCCGAGATTTTGGTGAATTAAAATTTAATTAAGATTGTTTTAAATAATTAGTTCATAATAATTTTTATTTTTCGAATGGACGAATAAGATTGAGTGACTTGACGGGACGTGTTACACTATATAATTTTTCCTTTCTTCCTCATTTTCTCTTTCCCAGCCGTTTGGGGGTTTTGCCTCATGGCTTTTGATTGTCCATTCATGGCATTGATAAAATTTAATAAAGAAATCAGTTTTTTTTTCCTTATTATTATTATTTAAGATAGTGTAATAGCTTTTAGGTTGAGAAAATTTAGTGTTAAGGCATATATACATATTAGTATTCCACGTTATTTTGCATATTTACAAGTTAGAGAGAGAAAGAACTTTGAGAGGGAGGAGAATGGTTGCCAAAAGGTCGGTTTTCCTAGAAGTTCAAGTCTTTCCGAATCTATTTTTGTTCTCCGATACTTTGTTTCTTCATCAACCGAGGTAGGATTCCGTACCTACCGCCCTTAGATTCATGTATTGATCATTGTTTCGTGTGAAAAGAAATTACTCATGTTCTTCATTTTTTTATAACCCATGCTCAGTAGATTTATGAATTATATTGCTTATGTTCCAAAAATCTTCCTAATTTATGTGTTAATACGTTTCGAATGCATCTAGTAGGGAATCTTACCTTCAACCTTTAGGTGTTTTATTTTTTATGTTATTCGCACGATTTTAGTTACAAAAATCCATGAATTTCGGTGTTCATAATCAAGCGAAAAGAAAAGAATAGCTTGTGGGTACAACAAATGCATCCGTATAAACATAGGATTTTTAGTATAATAATTCTTCATTGGAATGGATAGAAATGAATATTTAGTTGAGGAAGTAATAAACAAACTTGATGAATTTCATATATTACAAAAGATCAACCGATGTCTTTTTGCCTTTCAATTCGGATCTACTGTTGCTTTATTTTCTTTCCTATATTTCTTATATACATGCTTCATATGTTATATTCTTTCCGATTAATTAATTCGGTAATTGTAAGTTCAGTTTTCTTTTGAGTGGTCATTTAGAATACACCATAAAGATTCATCTTCTAAAATTGTCAATGATTGGAACATGGAGAGTTTTTGCTTTTGACAAATTCTTAAAATTTTCGCATAAAAGAAAAAAATAGTTCATCTTGCTCAAGCGACCTTACTGAATTTGCAATATCGAAACTGTCTGCTTATCTTTTAGAGTAAACTTATACATACACACATATATATATATGTGTGTGTGTGTGTGTGTGTGTGTATTTGAAAGTTACTGTTTGTTGTACATACCATTTGCTAAAATGAAAAGCTAAGTTAGCCATTTGTTCTCGGTTAAAAAATAATAATGAATGAATATATATATAAATGTGTGTGTGTGTATGTATGTGTGTATATATACACACACATCTCTCAATTATAGCAACTTGAAGGCTCTGTTATTAAAGAATTTATAAAATTTATCATATTACGTTGCTTTATAAATTTAGCTATATTACAGGTAAGTTTTAGGAGAAGCCCATTCCCATTGAACGATATGTAGCATATTGTTTGTTCAGTTATTAACTGTTACGAAGAAGTAATTAAATTTATTTTAATTCAATTAACACACGATTAAGCATTTAGAATGTTAGATGACACAATGTTCTAAAATAAGGACTTGCACAATTTATTTATTTACTTTTGGAATCATAAATTGCCAGTTAGGGTGTTTGATCACGTGTCTCGGCCCAATTAATGATACACTGTACACTTGCACTTGAATACACCCACACTTTATTTATGTTTATGGATTTCCGTGAGATTTCGTATGAGTAAGTTTACCGTTTGAGACTTTTTAGTCAATAACATGTATGGATCTACTATTGAGTTATATTATGAATATTGTTGTTGTTGTTATGTCATTGGACTTCTGAATGAGTTATTTGAAATGTTGGAAACGTCTTGGTATAGTCGTTATGTTGCCCGATTTTATGTGAAATTTACTTAACTGTGTTTTGGGGAAAACATAGATTGAACGTTAGAGACATCGGTTCGAATGGCACTTGGATAAGGCAGCGGAGGGTGTCGAGTGTGCATTATAATTAGTTGAACTGTATAGAGACAAGTAAGTGAACGTTAATGGAAAAGAGTAAAATTAATTTTGGAAGGCCCGTCGTGGCAAGGTTATTGTTGGGCGTCGTCCCATGGATATGTTGAAAGGACCCCAACTAGGAGTTGTTGGAAACGGTTGAGGGTGACTTTGGGGACGTCTGCGAAGGCAGCTCCGGACCCCGAGGGAGTGACGGCCAGTGTCTTGGGCGTCCTTGAGCCGATTAAGGGGAAGCGGCTAAGGTTCGTTGGTACCTGACCTGGTGACGCCACGTTCGGTCGGATCTAACTAGGGTGAGGTAGTTATTGACCTGAGTGAACGGTAGGAGGTTCCTTCCTTGCCGGGTCAATATTCAAGTCGGGTACATAACCTCAGACTACAGACCCTGGGTAGGTAAGGACTGGTCAATATCAACTGAGTGCCCTATGTTAGATAGTTGGGTAAGAAATGGCGTTCCTCGGTGGAATTCCTAGAAACTTAAAAGAACGAATTCATAACATACCTTCGTGTTTATCTTTTGTTATTTAGATTCTGTTATTATTTGCGTTGTCTATGTATATCCTGTTGAGCATACATGTTATCTCTGGGTTTGGTTGTCGGGTATTGTTTCCTACTGAGTTTCATTACTCATTTGGAGCAACTTCTCTGCCCCTGGTGTTTCATACCAGATTGCGATGAGTAGTTGGAGAATCGGTCCGAGCAAGAAGAGTCGAGAGCTGCTAGAGAAGACCTTGCCGGTGTTACGTTGTTTTACCCTTAGATGCTCTGTTTATTTTATTTTTCAAATAAATGTAAACCCTAAGAGATATTTTTTGTCGATTTTACTTCCGCACTTTAAAAACTCTGATTTATCATATTTCCTTGTATTTTGAATTAGTGACATTTTTTTGATTTATACTTTAATAATAAAATAAAGAAGGAAATATTTTAATTAATGTCTCGAAAAAGCGGGGCGTTACAAATTGGATACCGAATCCTGTAACTACAATGAAACAATGCAGGACACAAATGTGGAATCTTGGCGAAAGACTATGAATTCAAAAATAGAGTCTATGTGCTTTAATCAAGTCTAGGATCTTATAGAACCACCCGCAGGATAGAACCCATTGGATACAAGTAGATCTACGAGAAAAGGAAAAGAGTGGATGGGAAGGTGAAAATCTTTAAAGTTAGGCTTGTAGCAAAAGATTTTACTTAGAAATAAGGGCTCGACTATTAAAAAAATTGAGTTGGTAGCCAGGCTAAAATCTATTCGGATTCTCTTATCTATTGTGATTCATCTCGATTATGAGATTTGGCAAATGGATGACAAGACTGCGTTCTTTAATGGCAATTTGATGAATGCATCTACAGGGTGCAACCAGATGAATTCATAGCAAAGGGCCACAGCACATGATTTACAAGCTTAAGAAGTCCATTTATGGACTTAAAGCATCAAGGTACTGGAACATTCGTTTTGATCAAGCAGTCAAGTCTTTTAGTTTTGATCAAAGTCTGGATGAGTCATGTGTGTGCAAGAAATACAACAAAAAAGTAACGATGTTCTTGGTACTATATGTTGATGATAGCTTGCTCATCGAAAATAATGTGGGAGTGTTATCTTCAATGAATGTGTGGTTGTCCAACCAATTCGATATGAAGGACTTGGGAGAAGCCGGTCACAACCTTGGGATCAAGATTATTCGAGATCGTAAGTAAAGGATGTTGGGATTATCACAAGCTACGTATATCGATACAATTCTTACTTGTTTAAGCATGCAAGATTCTACAAAAGGGTTCGTTCCTTTCAGTCATGGAATCCATCTATGCAATGATCAATGTCCTAAAACACTTGAAGAGGAGAGCAGTTTCCTATGCTTCTGCGGTAGAAAGCCTCATGTATGCTATTTTGTGTACTAAACTTAATATCTGCTTCGTTGTAGGCATGATTATCATATTTCAGTCTAATCCTGGACAAGAACATTGGACTGCGGTAAAACATATTCTGAAGTACCTAAAAAGGACTAGAAATCATATGTTGGTTTACCAATCAGATAGTCTAATACCTTATGGGTATACAGCAAACTTGGACATTATGTCAGATAAGGATTCCAGAAAGTCTACCTCAAGATATGTGTTTACCGTAGAAGGTAGAGCCATAAGTTGGAGGATTATCGAGCAATCATGTATTGCTAATTCCACCATGGAAGCTAAACATGTGGCAGCTTCTGAGGTAGCCAAGGAGGCCATTTGGCTTAAAAACTTCTTAATAAATCTAGATGTGGTCCCTTCAGTGCAATCAATTATTACACTTTATTGTGACAATAGTGGTGTAGTTGCTAACTCAAAGGAACTTAGGACTCATAAGAAGTATCATCTTATACGAGAATTCATTCAGAGAGATAATGTAACGGTGAGCAAGATTGCATCAGTAAACAACCTGGCAGACCACCAGTAAAAAATTTTGATAGTCATGTGGAGGGAATGGGGGTGAGATATATGGCATCATGGCTTGAGTCTATGTGGGAGATTGTTAGGTTTTATACTAAAAGCCATGACTTTATGTAATGGATTAATATTTGTTTGAATTATTTAAACTATTATTTCTTTTCTTAATGAGAATTTTTATGGGTAAATATTTGCATTATATCTTATCATATTGTGCATGAGTGTCTTTTATTTCACACAGTAGATAATTTGGAGTGTAGAGTTTGGCTTACGCATAGATGATCATATTATCGATTTTGTAGAATATAAGTCTTTGGTTCACAATCTTAAGTGGAATTGGACACATCAACAATAGGGCTGTAACACAGTGTTTCAATAGATCTGTCTTGACTATGAAAATCGTATAATTTAAACTCACTGTGTTGGTACGTTTTGTGTATTGAACATGATCACTTTGATATAATTGTATTCATACTGACAATATAATACAATTTGAACCTCAGGTTATTATGAATGTTGTGCCCTTAACTTAAAGATAATTAATGGATGTGTACATTTAATGTTATTGACTTTGATTCGTTATAGAGTGAGGCCTGTGGATCAATAGTCTCGATGAGTTGGGTCACAATATTAAGTGTATGATAACTGTTAATCATTAATGGAATCCACGTCCCTATATAGGGATTGATGATATCCTCTTGAGAAGATTTATAAGTTTTTATTATGTCTAACCCTACAGGTAGATATTAGTGTCTGAAATAACGAATAAGTTAAGTGATAATTGGCACCCCATTGGTCCTCTCTTACAACATTTTAATCCTCGCATTGTGTATGATTCTAGCCTCACTATTAATGCCCGGGTTAACTCTATCCTTTCTTTGGAAAATTGGAATTGGCCTGTAGCATTATCGCTTGACCTCATGGAACTCAAATAGGCCTCTCAGGCCTTGCCCAATCCCTTTTGTGATCAGGAGGATTCCTGCATTTGGACCCTAACCTCTAATGGCAAACTCTCCATATCCTCGCTCTGGGATGAATGGAGGATTCATCATTTTAGAGTCCCTTGGAATTCTCTGATTTGGTTTCCGGGCATATTCCTAAATATAGTATCATCTCTTAGTTAGCTATTCAGAACTGGCTTAATACTGAGAACCGTCTGGTTACTTTTGGAACGAAAATGTTCTTTTGTTGTGCCTTCTGTTCCCATTTTGAGGATCTTGATCATCTTTTTTTCAACTGCCCCTTTACCATTAACATATGGAACCTCATTTCTTCCAAACTTAGGGTTCAATGGCATGCGAATTAGTTGGCAAAGCTGGTTAAATAACTTAATCCAGCAATGCAAGGGCAAGAGCATTGAGACCCTCGTTACTAAACTTGCTTTCATCAGTACTATTTATCATATTTGGATCGAGTGTAATATGCGGAAGTTTCAAAATATTATCAAAACTCATCAATCTATTGTTTCTATCATTGTTCTCGATGTTCGTTCTCGGGTCCTTTCTCTTCCGAGAATGGCTATGGGGACACATCACTTGTAGTATCTTGAAAAATGGAGGCTCTAATTTTTTATTCCGTCCAGGTCCAACGAGGGATTGGAAGCCCTTTGGGATCAAGCAAGGACTTGGGCATTCTTTGGAGGATTGGAAATCCTATGTTAATTTTGTAATCTAGGGGGTATGCTCTCTGTTATTGTATGTTACTTTAGCTCATGGGGTATGCCCCTTTTCATTTTGTAATGCTTTAGATCTCGGGCCTTATTAGGCTTCTTTCGAATTCCGTCATCATTTGCTAGAAGCTGTAGGAATTCGGCTAACAGTCCTTTTCTTCCTTTCTTTTCAATGTTTTCCTTGGGGTATGCCCCTTGTATTTCTGTATATTCGATTAGCTCCTTTTATTTTGAAGCTTGTTTATCCAAAAAAAAGAATAAGTTAAGTGGAAGGTCTCAAATTTTTTTATAGATGTTGATCAAATAAATTGTTAATAATTTATTTTAATTAACGAGTATTTGTGATCATAACATGGGGATATAAAGAAGCATTATATCTCGAAATATAATTTTGAGATATAGGAAGGGATTGCAATTATAATTCTGTAGTGGTATAAATTGTAATTTATAAAAACTAAATCGAGAGGGATTCAGGGTTGAGAGCTTCTCTCTCTAGATTCTAGAGAAATGCACTCCCTTTGCCTTTCACATCAGGTTTAGGGGTTCCCTCTAAATCTAACACTAAAACATTTGGAAAATAAATCTCATTTTGAGATTTCACCTTCTAATTTTGTTCACTAAATCTCAATCTCTGATTGTGGATTGTCTATTATCATTATTATCTACACTCAGCTCGTTCCATTTTGTTCACTCCATGTCCTTCGCATATTATCCATGTTCTTCATTATTTCCAATGATAATGCCTTTTTATGTGGGTCCAGCTGACCACAAACCCATTTCTGCAACTGTATCCTTCCAAATTGCACCTTACCTCACAGGTAGCCAACGATTTGGTGTTTCCAAGTTGTTTTGGTGTTTTGAGACTCAAAATTGGCTCTACACACTCATGACGAAGGGGGTTCAAATCAGTGCTATGTTCTTGCTCTTTCTCCAACAACCCTTTGATGGCTGTTGGTTTCTGTGGTAGGGATGAGACCAACATTGGATCACCAAGTCTGTAGATTGAGTCATCTTGCAGTCGAAGTCCACTCTTCAACACAAGGACTGAAGGTCTAGGGAGATTTGCATACAGTCTCTTGGCATCTGAATTCTGAATCTTGGAACCTTGAAAATGTACAGGGGTATTCACTGCTCTTTTGGTTTAGTTCTTGGTTGGCCCATCCAATTTACATTTAGTAAAAGTCATGGCTACCTTGACCGTTATCACAATTCATTTTACAATATGCAGCCACCAAGAATTTTAAAACTTAGTGGGCCCTTTGGAATTAGTGCTTGGTACGCCCCATTGCTTGGAGGATATCTCCAACTTACTTTCAAGTTGATAAAAGCAAGCTTTTCTTGGCCAAATTTGCCTCAGAATTCACTTGTCGAGCTATATATCATGACAATGAGCCATCTAAAGTGTGCTCAGTTAAGATATTTTCCTTTGCGGATTGGTCCTATTATGCTTGTCCAAATTATATCTTTTGGGCCAGCCATGCAACAATTCTTCATTTACCCTAGTATATTGTATTTACTCTCAGTAGGCTGTTGTAATTATCTGGAACTTGGTAGTGGCCTTTTTGGCATCAAGTAGGGTAGGCCTTGAATCCGATGGCGTGGGTTGTCGATGGTGATGTCTCCTTCTTGTGATCTGGAACCCTAAGGGAGGGGGGTCTGGGGCTGGTTCTAGCTAAGACCTACTTTGAGCACTTTCTGGAGGTTCATCCCCTCTGGTTCAGGATTCATTTATTTACTTTAGTCTGTGGCAGAGGTGTATTGATTGGTGAATGCTATTGCACTACACGATTCCATAGTTGTTGCAGAGGCATATTATTTGCCAAGTTCTATTTTGTACCATGGGTGTTGGCAGCTTGCGGGATTCTGGAGTAGCTGAGCTTGCTCAATTATTATAGGTTGGGTCACAAGTTTGATGGCGAGGGTTGTCCTCAGGTGCATCCGCGCCTGGTTGGCCTAGACATCCTTGATTCGAAGTTACTTTGGGGAAGAAGTTTCTTTGGAGCTGACTTGTACTTATAGGCTTGTAGGGTAAGATCTCCTTCCACTCTTACTCACCATAATCTTGGTACTTCTTCCACTTCGTTGCATTGGTGGAGAGTTCACTGGTTTCAGGAGTTACTGACTTGTTTAGTTTCCTAGGTTTGGGTGATGAGTCCGATGGCAAGGTTTGACCCGAGGTGCGTCGTCGCATGTGTTGGTCTGGGCTTTCTTTGATCCGGAGTTTTTTGGGGCTGATCCATAGACCAGCTGGAGTATGAGATTCCGACCACCTCTGCTCGCCTGATTCCAGATGTTGCTATACTGCACCCGAGGTACCTACTTTATTCATGTTGTTCTTATTTATCTATCATCCCTAGCCATGCTGGTTGTGCATGGAATTATCTACCATTGTTTCACTTGTTATCATTTGTTTTGAATAGCCCCTCTTTCCTTATTGGTTACACTATTGGGGTAGTTGGGCAATTGGGCAGTAATCGACCATTTTAAGAAAACATAAAGATGATAAGGAAGACAATGGACTACCTTAGAAATTCGCGACTTACCTATGCATGCCGACTGTGCATGGGAATAGCCATAATCCCGCCCTAGGGGGTGTCAAAAGGGACTAGACAATTTTCTTTGCTTGTATTCTTTTATTTATTTCTTTTCTTTTCTTGTTGTTTCCCGGGATATGCCCCTTGTAATCATGTACATTCGCTTAACCCCTTTTAATTTCAAGCTGGTTTATCCAAAAAAATTGTAATTTATATAATTCGAAATTAATCCGGGTTGGATTAGGATTCCAATTATATAGGAAGCCCAGCTCATACTTCTCCTTGGGTCCCTATCATTGTCTATATATACACCGCTATGCCTTCTAGGTCAAACACAACTTAATACTTGAAATATTAAGAGAGATTCTGTGAAGGCAAGGAGATCACGTTTTTTAGCCCAGACTCAGTTTGTGATCAAGCTGCAATAGGATTGCAGTAGAAGATCATGAGATCGGTCGAGCAAGATCATTTCAGTCGTGCTCACACTTCGGTTGGATCAAACTGTGAAAGTTGTTGAGGTCAAACCAGAGAGATCTTAAAGGTATGAATCCTAGTTCTGCGTTGTAGGGTTTCATATTTTTTTTTCCGTTTTATAATCTATTGTGTTCATCATTGGATTTCGGGAATCGATCCTTAATAGTTGTAAGTATGTATATACAATTGGATTGAGCAAGGTAACATGGGTCATGGCAGCATGGGTCTCAAACTGACGCATTGCCGAGCAGGCCTCTCTTAGGACAGTTCAGCATGATGGCATGGTAACATTGGTTGGTCTGCTTCAACATCATGGGGCTTCAACCAATGTTGTGCTGAACAGGCTTACTACGGAGGAGGTATGAGCTTTGTCGAAAGCCGACCTGCCATCCTACCGTTTGGTTGAGTAGGTGAGAACCTTTTGGAATGGTGGTAGACCCCAATTCGAAAAGTGCAATTATGGCAATAAATAAGTTTGGGAAAACACCGTGTTTGGAATGCTCCCTCACATGGAAATATTGTGATTTGATATCATTGAATAAGGAAACATTCCCTATAGATAGTATTATCAAATATTACACTCGATGGTTTTTAAATAAAAGATCATGGACCATTAATCAGGTACCTATCATTCATTATGCAATTATTAGTGTGATTTGACCTCTCAGTATTCTGAATTTAGTATCGGAGTGCTCTCAGGTTGGAAACAAGCCGTTGGCACTAATTGGTTGTTCCTTGTTTAGGAGATTAGAGTAGTTCTGGCGGAAGATTATTCATGACCCCCACAATTGGCCGACGAGCTTAATGTGTGATAGGGATTGCACCAAGACCATCACTCTATCCCATGGGGAGCGCTCTGGACGCGTGTTCATGCAGCATAGGTTGGGGTCTAAAATCGTCACCGACTGTCTTGACGGTGAAAAAGGGGCGTGCCGAGCACAATCCCCATCATCGGCACAACAATCGAGTGAACAGAATGACGGTGCCAGAACCTCAGCATTTGACAGGCTAGGTGAGTAGGAGGTGGACAACAGTCCAGCGAATGACCAAAAAATCCTTATCACCACATCCATGACTTTGAAGAGGTGGTTACTACTTGTACTAACAATACAGCATAGGTCGAGATGGCCAAAATGAGGCTTTTCTCTTTTTTATTGAAAGACAGAGCCAAAAATTAGCTTCTTACTCTAAAATCTAATTTTATGCCAAATTGGACTGCAATGCAAGCTGAATTCTTAAAACGATTTTCTCTAATGTGTCAAACCACCGCTTTAAAGAATCAGATAGAAAAATTCTCTGAAAGACTTCGAAACATTATGCGAATATTGGGAACGATATAAGGAATATCTCTTGGCCATTCCACATCATGGTTATGAGGATTGACAATTGGTTGTATTTTTCTACGAAAATATTTCTGAACACAATCGCCAGTTCATAAACATGATATGTAATGCGAAATTTTTAAATAAGCAACCGGTAGACACATTAGAATATTTGGATGGTTTGGCAGCAACAAACAAATCATGGGATTACACTGATCCACATGATTGTACCTATAAACAGTCTTTATCTGCCCAAATCGTTCTTGGAAGATATGTGCTATGAGAGAAGGATGGACTCAACAAAAAGCTTGACCTACTTGTTCAAAAAATGGATAAACTTGAACTAAATAAGATCAGCGGGGTCTTTTTTGTCTCTAAATTTGATGAGGTGTACATAATTTGCGAGATGTCGAGGCATCCTACTCAAGAGTGCCCCACTATACCTAATTTCAAAGAGGTATTGCATCCAAACTAGCTGAAGTTCATGCCCTTAGTCAGGGGCAACAATCTAACAATTCACCATACTCCAATACCTACAACACAGGGTGGAGGAACCATCCAAACTTCAGCTGGAAAAAGAATGATACAAGCGAACCACCTCAACGCCCATCAGGATTCCAAAGCTAAGGACAGGCACCACCACGGTATCCGCCTAACAATCAGCAACCGTATGCTCCTCAGGGACCTTCTGTGGGTCCCAATGCTTACCAACTGCCACCCAAGCAGAATCTCGAGGAGACGCTTTACAATTTTATACAAGCACAAACGAATATCAATGCACAACTCAAACGGGCTATCGGGGAAATTCATACCCAATTAACTACTGTGAATGCATCTTTGGGGGTTTTGCACCAAGAAAAGGGTCGGCAACACAAGCAAACCCTCAACGATAATATTATATGAATGTGTCATCTGTAGGAAATTCTAATATTGAACAGGTAAAGGCTATCACTATCTTGAGGAGCAGTAAGGAGGTCGACAAGACTATCCTACCCAATTCTGCACCTCTTTAGGTCCCCACATCCACTTTTGATTTTGTGGGAGCAAAGAATGACGAGCCAAACACGTCCACACTAGTTGGAGATCCCGTGGTCTGCACTTGTCCTTTTCCAGCACCATTCCTACAAAGACTATGCGTGTAGCCTGAACCTACCAATCATGCTGAAATATATAAGGTATTTAAACATGTGAAGATGAACATTCCTCTACTTGATGCCATAAAGTAGATAGATACCTTCTTCTGCAAAGTTTCTAAAAGACTTCCGTACTATCAAGCGCAAGCACAACATTCAAAGGAAGGTATTTCTAACGCAACATGTGAGTTCTATAATTCAAACCAATGTGGCTCCTGCGTATAAGGACTTTGGTTGTCCTACTATTGTGTCACGTCCCAAACCTGGTGATGTAATGGAATCACCCAAGAGTGACGTTGCAGCACCTATATTACCGAATCATGAAAATAAATAATTTTAGAACAACCTCAAAATAAACCTCTTATATTAAAAACCTGTAATGCACAATATGTCGCAAAATGACAACACCATTGGCCACGAGCACTGGGCCGCATGAACAACAAATATCTCCAACACAATACAACAACTCGCAAAAACATAATACTAGAAACTAAACTTCTTGATACAATGAACCTCTCTTACAAGTAATAAATAAGACACACCAGTGACTACAGTTGAACAGTGGATCCCCCACTCTTCTCAAATACCTGAAAGAGTGTCTCATATATATGTGTGAGCTAAGTGAGTACAACTGAATTATGTAAATAGGAACAAGTAAAACAGTTACGGGTCAAGTTAAGTTGAAACAACTTTTTTAGTAAAAAGAATACTCATCAAGACCATCATAAGGTCCAACAACTCATCCCATATAGCCAAGGGTCGTTTACCTTCAACCAAAGTTAAAACAGTACTATTACCTTGAGAAATCAACTCAACGAAGTGCACTGGCGATATCAGGGGTCATTCAATCTCAATGGTAGGGAAACACCCACATTTTCATACGTGTGCAATATAGAATAAGCCCAGAACTGGGGCAAACACTCTTACATTAGCTTAGGAACAAGGCCAACAAAGTTATCGTAGCATAAATTTCAAAACACATTTCACAAAAAGATAAACACTCGATCCGTAATCTTCCAATCAATCAAATCACAGTTCATAAAAATAAAACTCATTTAATAAATATAAACAAAATATTTTAGTTCGAATTGATATAATTCAAGTACTAACCTTCCAAAATAAGCGGATAAACCGGGACCTCAACGTAACTCTTAGACGGAGCTGAAGTGGGCGTAGACCTCTCTGGACCTAGCATGATTCACACAATGATGTAACCAATAACTTGAAACTAACATATTTTTTTTATGCATGAAAATGCATGACATAGATAAATGTCGGTCCATTTCTAACTACAAGTCAACTAACGTCATGGACTGATACACTTTAATCATAAAGTACCATTCGAACATATAAATATAAATATTTGTTTTTTTTTAAAAGAAACCACACTCGTTACCTCATCTAAAATATAAAATTTTCAGCATGCTAGATAACCATTTTTAGTACCTTGAACATAATTTCAGCAACTAGTGACCTAACATAAACAACTAGAAGTCTAATTCCAAAGATATTAAGATTGATTTTCAACATCTAATACTTAATTAGTAAGTTCACCATAATCTTTTTTTTATAAACCGGCAATTTGGTAGTCCAAACTATTGTTCTAACCCCTTTCTTTCAAAAAAAAAAAGTTAAAAAAAAAAGAATTGGGCACTTGATAGAAGATCCAGAATAGTTAGTCTCAAGTACCTTAAATATATTTATTAATTGTCATCTCTTATGTTAACAAATAACAAGCCACTACATGGGTGAATCATACAATTAACTTATAAAACTCATTCTCCAACAGTTGGATTTACTCCTCTCGATGTGCATAAATATAAGCTAATCGAATCTCAAATAAGGAGTTCTTCAATTGATTTATATGTTTCAAAGAATTGCAAAAAGAAAAATAAGCTTACTTACTGTTCCTCGTTTCTTCTTTCAAATTTTGTTTTCTCCTTTTTCTATTCCATTGCTGCTGAATTTGTTTTGCCCTTTCCTAATTCTTTATAAATGTACACAGGCTAATGACTAACCCACTTCCAATTACCAAATTGGTGACACATCTCCCATTTGTCTTTTCTCTTTTTTGTTCCCTTTGTTCTCAAATTTTGGGAAAGGGTGGAACATATCCATACAAAATGTAAGTATATATATAAAATACTAAATAATTCCTTTTGTCTCACATGTAAGTATACATAAATAGACTCACATGTGGTTTTAAATGCGTTTTTTTCTAGATAATTCCTTTTGTCCCTTTTGTCTCCCACTTGCTTTTTTAATTCGATCCTTTTAAAAATCAGTTTTCAACAACCAAAATTCCCCCCACACCCCCCACCCCACCCCTACTTACTTGGCCCGAGCCCAAGTGAAAGTGAAGTGGTGGGCCTACCCATCCCAACAAGGGATATGTTGGGATTTTACAAGTATTTATTTAAATTTTACTGACCACTATGAGATGTATGGTTCGGGTCTCGCGGATTGCCATTTATATTGGGAATAAAAAGGTAGAAAAAGCCCTACTCGACTTGGGGGCTAGTGTTAATTTGCTGACATACTCTGTATATGAGCAGCTTGAAGTAGAAAACATGAAACCGAACTACGTGACCCTACAATTGGTTGATCGTAGTATGCGAGTACCAAGGGGAGTTGTAGAGAATGTTTTTGTGCAGGTAGATAATTTTTCTCTATTCTATTGACTGTTGTGCTGGATACTAGCCATTGCTCTAATACCAAATCTCAAACACCCATAATCCTTGGGTGTCCTTTCTTGGCCACACTCGATGTCGTTATACATTGTAGTAATGGACTGTTAAAAATGACTTTTTGGAACATGACTCTCGAGCTGAATATTTTTAATGTAGCGAGTCAAGTGAGTGAGGAGGAAGAGATTAGTAATGTGAGCTTCATTGATATATTACATCACGATCCTGTCACCTCTTCTCCAACCCCCAATCTTTTGAAGGTTGCCTCATCGATAGTGATGAGGTGGACCATCTTTATGCTCTTCTACGGGAAGAAGAAACCTTAGGCACAAAAACTAGGGAGTCCATTATTAACCAGTTATCTCCAGATAAACAACACACCCTCCAGTCGCCACCCTTAGAACTCTAGTCTTTCCCCAAGCCATTGCACGCCACCTTCCTCATTGATACTAGGCATGACTCTAATGTGCTTGTCCTTATTGAAGAAAACTCTCAGAGTGGTGAATTATTAGAAGTTGTGAGCCAAAACTAGCAGGGTCATCCTATAGTTTACGGAATGTCCCTACCCATTCGGGACTTTTACATACCCATTCGGGACTTTTACAAAGCAAATTATGCGCTCAATATACTTGGATGGCTTATATGATCTAGTAATTAATATGTTTTTGTTGAGCTGTGTTTTGCAGTCTATTTTGCAGGAAACCATGCACTGGCAAAATTCAAGGAGGACTTGGTTCATCCTGTTTATTCGGATCAGTGAGCTTTTATTATGTCTTGGAAATTATAAATCCTTGAAGTTTGAGATGCCTCCAGTGTTCACCGTGCTCAAACAGCCTCTCACGGTCCGACATAGCCACCAATTTCGAAGCTACGTATAAAGTACCTAGGAGGTTGGGTCTGACGACAGGTGTATAGGACAACGAAAAATCTATCCGAACCATCAGGCTTTATTGTCAAACTCTATGGAGATTGCTTCAAAGTAAAGTGGTGGGTAAAAAAATTGGTCAAAATCAAAAAGAGTGGTAGCCTATTAAATGATGTCGCCTCTTCTCAAGATATTATTGAACCCTTTGGATATTGTCCTTCCAACAAGTAGGGAAACACAGTCTTCGAATAGGGAGAAAAGTAGTATTCATGCATTTCGCATGAGGAAAGAGGTGAAAATTTTATTTATTTTATTTTTTATATATCTATATTGTGTTGTTCGGCCTAACCCTTGCAGGTTCTATCATTTCAGTCGGGGGTCTTTGTCTCCCACATTCTACCGAGCAGGTATTATCATTCCCTTCTTATGCTTTTATAGTTGATGTGTCTTCGGGCATTGAGGACATTGCATATTTCAAGTTGAGGGGGCAGCTAGCCCCTATGTTAGGCCTTATTATCTTTTTGTAATCTGGTGTGTAGAGTTTGGCTTACACATAGAGGATCAGATTATCAGATCTTACAGAATATAAGTCCTTAGTTCACAATCTTAGGTGAAATTGGACACATCACCAGTAGGACTGTAGCATAGTATTTCAGTAGGTCTGTATTGACTATGAAAAATGGTATAGTTTTAACTCACTGTGTTAGTACACTTTTGTCTGAAATATTACATCTCATCCGGATGGGCCATCTCATTTTGAGGGAATTGTATTCTAATAATAATATAATACAATTCGCACCTCATGGTTATTATGAATACTTATATTTTTAACCCAAAGATAATTAATATATGTGTACATTTAATGTTGTTCACTTTGATTCAATATATAGTGAGGTCTGATGGGCTAATAGAAAAACTATGCCGATTGTCATCGACGACTGTTATCATTTGAGGTGGGGGACCATGTACTTTTTAAAGTATCACCGCGACGAGGTTTTCCATGTTTTGGGTGCAAGGGGAAGCTTTCACCGCGTTATATCGGACCATTTGACATCATCGAGAGGATTGGAGTAATCACGTACCATTTAGCTTTACCACCGAAGCTATCGGGTATTCAAAACATATTTCGTGTGTCGATGTTGAAGAAGTATGAACCGGATCAGTCACACGTGCTGGAATGGTCAGAACTTGAGTTAGAGGCCGACGCATCTTATGGAGAGAAACCAATACGTATCCTAGATTCGCGTGAACAAGTGTTGCGTGGTAAGACGATACCCTTGGTTTGGGTTTTGTGGAGCAATCAAGGCTAGGAAGAGTCGACTTGGGAAAGAGAGGACCAAGTTCTGGAGAAATACCCGCATTTGTTTACATCTTAGCTATTGTGTTGTTATTCGAACTTGATAAGTTATTGACGTGTTGCATTTTAGTTTGGCATTGTTGATGCATGTCTTGTGTGGGCATTATTTATCTAATTTCGAGGACGAAATTTCTTTAAGGAGGACATAGAGACACAAAAAATCTTTCGTTTTTAATATTAATGTTCAAAAAATCATTGGGCATTGTATTTATGCATAATTATGTGATTTGGAGCCATTGTATAATGGAAGGATAGTCACGAGACTTGAAGTTAGCATGTTTGCAATGTGGAGGGGGTAAGTGTAATATATAGAGTGGGATTTGGTTTATATTAGATGAGTTTCTTTCCCCAAGATCAAATAACATATAGCCCTCTCTCTCTCTCTCTCTCTCTCTCTACGTTGTACACTCTCTCAAACCCTCCACCAAAATTTCTTGCTCCAAACTTCGATTCTTTCAAGAACCCTTCGTAACCCATTGATCTTTGAATCTATTTGGCATGTGTTTGCTTGGGAAGGCTTCGTTTCAAGAGTTTTCAACATTTGGATCTAGGGCTTGCTATTTGAGTTTGGATCTTGCACTTTGAAACTTAAGGTATGAATTTCTCAGCTTCATTGAGTGGTCATGAATTGTTGTGAACCACATTTCATGCTTTGAATATCCTTTGGAAAAGTTGGAATCGAAATCTCAGGCCTACAGATTTTCTTTGTACTACTATTCTTCATCGATCGTCTGGATGGCCCATCTATGCACGTCCAGACAAGCCTGTTTGCAGCATCTCTATTATACTGAAATATTACATCTCATCCGGATGGGCCATCTCATTTTGAGGGGATTGTATTCACAATAATAATATAATACAATTCACACCTCATGGTTATTATGAATGCTTATAGTCTTAACCCAAAGATAATTAATAGATGTGTACATTTAATGTTGTTGACTTTGATTCAATATATAGTGAGGTCTTATGGGCCAATAGAAAAGCTATGCCGATTGTCGTCGACAACTGTTATCATTTGAGGTGGGGGACCATGTATTTTCTAAAGTATCACCGCAACGAGGTTTTTCATGTTTTGGGTGCAAAGGGAAGCTTTCACCGCGTTATATCGGACCATTTGACATCATCGAGAGGATTGTAGTAATCGCGTATCATTTAGCTTTACCACCGAAGCTATCGAGTATTCAAAACATATTTCGTGTGTCGATGTTGAAGAACTACGAATCGGATCGGTCACACGTGCTGGAATGGTCAGAACTTGAGTTAGAGGCCGACGCATCTTATGGAAAGGAACCAATACGTATCCTAGATTCGCGTGAACAAGTGTTGCGTGGTAAGATGATACCCTTGGTCTGGGTCTTGTGGAGCAATCAAGGCTAAGAAAAGTCAACTTGGGAAAGAGATGATGAAGTTCGGGAGAAATACCCGCATTTGTTTACATCTTGGCTATTATGATGTTATTCGAACTTGATAAGTTGTTGACTTGTTGCATTTTAGTTTGTCATTGCTGATGCATGTCTTGTGTGGGCATTATTTATCTAATTTCGAGGACGAAATTTCTTTAAGGAGGGTATAGAGACCCAAAAAATCTTTCGTTTTTAATATTAATGTTTAAAAAGTAATTGGGCATTGTATTTATGCATAATTATGTGATTTGGGGCCATTGTGTAATGGAAGGATAGTCACGAGACTTGAAGTTAGCATGTTTGCAATGTGGAGGGGGTAAGTGTTAATATAGAGTGGGATTTTGTTTATATCAGATGAGTTTCTTTCCCCAAGATCAAATAACGGATAGCCCTCTCGCTCTCTCTCTCTCTCTCTCTACATTGTACACTCTCTCAAATCCTCCACTAAAATTTCTTGCTCCAAACTTCGATTCCTTCAAGACCCTTCGTAAGCCATTGATCTTTGAATCTATTTGGCGTGTGTTTGCTTGGGAAGGCTTCGTTTCAAGAATTTTCAACATTTAGATCTAGGGCTTGCTATTGGAGTTTGGATCTTGCACTTTGAAACTTAAGGTAGGAATTTCTCACATTCTTTGAGTGGTCATGAATTGTTGTGAACCACATTTCATGCTTTGAATATCCTTTGGAAAAGTTGGAATCAAAATCTCAGGCCTACAGATTTTCTTTGTACTACTGTTCTTTATCGATCATCCGGATGGCCCATCTATGGACATCCGGACAAGCATGTTTGCAGCATCTCTATTATACTGAAATATTACATCTCATTCGGATGGGTCATCTATGCCTGTCCGGACAGCCCTGTTTGTTGTATCTGTTGTATTATGAGATTTTACATCTCATCCGGATGGCCCGTCTATGCCCGTCCGGACAGCCCTGTTTGTTGCATCTCTTGTATTCTGAAATTGTATATCTCATCCGGATGGCCTATTTAACCGTCCGGACAGCCTGGGATGTTTGATGATATTTCTTTCATACTTTAATTTTTGGGCTTTCATCATGATTATATGATCAAATGAACTTGTTGGAACAATGAAATGGATGGATATTGAACCTAAATACTTATTGAACGTTGACATATGACCAATATGCGAATGATACTAGCTTCCTTCGGGAGTATGCTAGGGGGGTAATACAACATTACTAGCTTCATTTGGGAGTATGCTATGGGGTAATACAATATTACTAGTTTCCATCAGGAGTGTGCTAGGAGATGATCTACTTTACTAGCTTCCTCCGTAAGTGTGCTAGGAGATGAACTCACTTTACTAGTGTCCTTCGGGAGTATGCTAGGAGACGAACTCATTTTACTAGCGTCCTTCGAAAGTGTGCTAGGAGAAATGAATGAACACACGATTTCGACATAATACAAGATAAAGAGTGCTAGAATGGGATCATCGCTTACTTAGATAACGAGTTGGATTTGTTTAATTGATGGATATGTTATTCTTAGATATCTATATGTTGAGTTATGGAATGTCCTCTTTGTCCTTGACTACTCATGTCTTATGCCCGTCCTTTCTCCCCCTTTCGTCATAAGGCGTGGTCTGACTCGTTCAATCTCCCCCCCCCCCCCCCCTCTTTCGAGAAAGAAAGCTTGCCTTACTAACTATATCCGATACTGATGAATGAGAATTCCGTCCAACCGATTGAAAGGCAGGTCAATGAACTTCCAGGACTCAAAAGCAAGGGAAAGGTATGGGCTTCGGGTGGAAGGAATGAATCAAGTAAGGTGCGAATACTGCTTCAGTGATGTATTTCTCCTTGAAATCGCTCCGCTACTCTACTGACTTCCCGACTTAGCCTTTCTTTCGTATAAGACAGAGAAAGAGTATGCCCAAATAAAGTAGTCAATTCTTAGTCTTTCATAGGCGCAATCAGTTAATCAATTGGGGAATGGGGGCTTCCGCTTTTAATGGATGTTGTTCCGGGTGCGCCACATGGGAGGCGCTTTGTTTGACATGTGTGAAGTGATGCATTCATTTTTGGGAGCTCATACGAAGAATTTACCTTACATCTTTATAAAACATTATTTTTGGAAAGATGTGTTGTAACTTCTATTGTCTAATCTTTTTATCCGTAAGGAGAAATGTTTAAACTCCTACTATGATCTTGATGTATATTGGACCGAATATTGCCTCTTTTGTGTAACCTTTCGAACTTTGAACTTATCAATGGATCATGAATGAAAGTTTTTGGGTTTATTTCTGCAATTTTCTTCAATCAAAACATTTGGATGAATGATGATACACCCAGATGCACAAGGGCTCTGGATTGTTTCTTTGTCTTGGCATCCGGATTCACAAGTGATTAATCTAGATGCTTACTTCTTTGGCATCCTTATTGCAGCAATTCATCTAGATGAACTAGGCTCTCATCTGGATGAATATATCAGTACAACTTCTTTTGACTAGTTTTCTAGTAGCAGCGAGCCTGCCTCGCCCTTCCTCCCGAGCCTTGAATTACTTCAACGCTTTCCTACAACCTCAGCAGACTTCGTAGAACATCCGAGAGTTACGAAAACGTTTCAGAATGTCCTTTTAAATGATTTTCCTGCAAGAGATACAAGGATAACTTCACGTACAATATCAACTAAAATAAGAAAATAACTACGCATGCAAGCCCGAAACTAGCATGATGAGCTGTTAGATATGCAAATATATATGCTCATCAATTGCATACATTCTCAAAAGGTTGAGTTTAGGGCTCAGCAAGTTGCGATAGGATGTCACAGGTTCAACCGTTTAACTTAGTATAGCTCCTCTGGTGGAGGTGGTCTAATGTAAACTACTGCGGGTAAGTTCATCCAGTTGCTCTAAAGTGTTTCATCTGGTTGAACTGGTCTATGAGTTGTTTCTTTAACTTACTAGGTTCTCCTTTTTCAACCTCAACCTCAAAAAAATTTCAAGTCTTCCAATTACATCATTAATAAGGTCTCTATTGTGCTAATACAAGGTAGAAAATGAGGAATAACCAAACTATTCATGAAGAAATAAGGAATTGATACCTTAATTTCAACTTGCCCTTCCACACCCCCCCACCCACACACACGCGGCTAAATAGAGTAAAAGGACTGATTGAGGAGCTTCCATGGCTTAAAAAAGGGATGGAAATGACAAGCATGAGGTGGAGCTCAAGCTCCTTGTCAAGATTAAAATTTCAACTGATGACTAACACCCCAACCTCCTCTCTAATGTTATATATCTGTTGAAGGCTAATGAAAATATTATTGTGCTACTTTTCCCTTGGTTAAAATCTACAATAATTCCCCAAATCAAGCAAACAACCATCGTTGTGCAATCCAGCTTTGAAAAATTATATGGGTTCCCAATGCTTTACCGAAAATAATATCCGATCATCAATTCGATTTAATTAACTCCCGAGTAAATTAACTTAACTCCCGAATTAATCGTCTATGATCCAATTTTACTCTTTTAATGCCCAAATTATGGTTCGGGGTCTCACATTGCTGGTAGTGTTAGACTTGATAGTTTTAATGCTGGTAATGTTTATGGCAGTAATGGTTAGTAGAATCGGTTATGGTTATTTGCTGGTAATGTTAGAATTGGTAATGGCATTTATGGTTAGTGGCACTGGTAATGTTAGAATTGATATCCTTCTTTTCGAAGTAAGAATTTGATACGAATTAGGGGTTAAAGTGTCTTTTAACCAAATATAGGGATCCAATTGTAATTTCTTACTTTCCATTCTGTTATGCAGTAGGTTAGTCAGTTGGTTAGTTAGTCTGTTGGCTGTGTATAAATAAGGGTAACAGATGTATTGTGAGGTGTGGTTGGTTTGCCTAAGTTCCCTCCCTCGTCTCTCCTCCTCTACTCTATTCTCTCAACGTATTCTTTACCTCATCTTTCCTGTAATTGTTCCATTTCTAATACAACAGATGTTCTTAATTGAATACATTTGCTAAAAGTTTATTAGTGGTATCAGAGTTCCCGATTCTTGGTTGTGGCGAAACAAACAATGGCAAAGAATACTCGTTTAAAAGAAGTGAGGCGGTTAGAGGATTCAATTCGTCGCAATGCAGAAAATACAGATCGCCATGCCGCAGTTTTGGACGGAATTAAAAACTCTATTGACGGTCTTACACAGTTAATTACAACCTTGAATGCGAAGTACGACGAATTGGCTGAAAGGGTAACCTCTTCTCCTTCTTCATCGCATGAACCACCTCTCTTGCAAAATCCTCATTCGAACCAGGGGTTAATTAGGGCATTTCAGCCAAAACTGGATTTCTCTAAATTTTTTTGGGAGGAACCTGAATCTTGGGTATACAAATGTGAGAAATTTTTCGAACTAAACACCATTGATGAAGTGCAAAAATTTCGTCTAGCTTCTCTACACTTAGAAGATAAAGCCATGACTTGGTATAGATGGTTTGAGAAATCCCACAATCTTCGCACTTGGAATGAATTTTCTAGGGTTCTATTGTTGCGATATGGGAATAATGCCTATGAAGATCCTGTTGGTCAGTTAACCAAACTAATTCAGTAAAGGTATACCAAGAGAAATTTGAAGAATTAGCTAATAAAACCAATGGTCTCACTGAAGAATTTTTCATTAGCTGTTTTATATGTGGCCTTAAAGAAGACATTATGGCTGGAGTTAAGATGTTCCAACCCAAGACCATTGCTCAAGCCATGGGTTTAGCACGACTACAAGAAGCAACCATTGAAGCCCTCACTAAGAAAAGTAGGCTTGTACCAAAATACACTTCTCCCGTAATGCCCCACAAGGTTTATGAGACCAATAACAAGAAACCTGAGATAGAAGCTACTATCAAACGACTAACTCAGAAGGATTTCGACGATAAACGAGCCAAAGGGATATGTTCTGGATGTGATAAGAAATATTTTCATGGTCATGTCTGTAAAACCAAGCAATTTTTTATGTTAGAGGCTGAGGAAGAAGAGGAGAATTTTGAAGATGTACAGCAGGACTTACCTTCAAGGGAAGAACAAGAGGAATTCCAAATCTCCGTTCATGCTTTAATAGGAGTCCAGTCTTATCGAACAATGCGTATTAAAGGGCAGGTCAAGAAGCATGTGGTCGAGATTTTAGTCAATTCCGGCAGTACGCACAATTTTTTGGATCCCACATTTGCAAAACATACAGGCACTCTTAACCAAACAAGTCCATTATCCGTCATTGTAGCAGATGGTACCAAACTTGTTAGTAAGGCTATGATAAAGGACTTTCGTTGGACAATGCAAGGTACTGTTTTCTCTACTGAAATGCGACTTCTTCCTTTAGGCGGTTATGATATGGTTTTGGGAGTACAATGGCTCTCAACTTTAGGACCAATACTATGGGATTTCCAGAATATGCAGATGGAATTCACAGCCTTTGGAAAAAAAAACATGCTTAGAGGAGGTAACTCTACCGATGTCCAGTTGATTGATGCTAAGGAAATGAATCATTTGTTTTGAAAGAAAACTCCAGGAATATTGGCTCAAGTCTTTAGTTTGTAAGCTGTCCCAACAGGAGAGATACATCTTGAACTCACTAGTGTTTTACAAACATTTGAGGACGTTTTCAATGCTGCTCCTAAATTACCACCTGTTAGATCGCATGATCATCACATCCCCCTTAAACATGGTACCCAACCACCCCGCATCAGACCCTATAGGTACCCTTATATACAGAAATATGAAATAGAAAAGATCGTGAAAGAAATGTTGGACAGTAGTGTGATCAAGCCTAGTGTCTTCCTACTCTTCTCCAGTTCTGTTGGTTAAAAAAAAAGGATAATTCATGGCGCATGTGCATTGATTATAGAGCCTTAAACAAAGATACAATCAAGGATAAATATCCTATTCCCATCATCGATGAATTATTAGATGAATTACATGTGGCTCAATATTTTACCAAACTGGATTTAAGGTCAGGTTACCATCAAATTCGAATGAATCCAAGCGATGTCGAGAAAACTGCCTTTAGAACACATGAAGGTCATTATGAATTTCTAGTAATGCCCTTCGGCTTGACAAAGGCTCCATCCACCTTTCAAAGTCTAATGAATGATGTCTTTCGTCCTTTTCTACAGAAATTTGTGTTGGTTCTTTTTATGATATTCTGATTTACGGTAAGGGTTGGATTAATCATCTTGAGCATGTGTGTCTCTTACCTTAACCAAATTAAGAGACCACCAGCTATATGCTAAGAGGTCAAAACGCTCTTTTGGCCAACCACAAGTTGAATATTTAGGACATGTGATAAACGTTCACGGAGTAGAAGCTGACCCCACTAAGATTGAGCATATGGTTAACTGGCCACGGCTAGGATTTTTGGGCTTAACTGGATAATACAAGAGATTTATTTGGGGCTACGGGAAGATATGTTAACCCTTGACTTTATTACTTAGAAAGGATGCCTTCAAATGGAGTTTAGCCGCTGAAAACGCGTTCCTACAACTCAAAACGGCCATGACCACAGCCCCCGTTTTGACTTTACCTGATTATTCTAAAGTTTTCAAATTGGAGTGTGATGCATCCGGCAAAGGGGTGAGTGCAGTACTCATGCAAGAGGGCAAACCGGTAGCCTTTTACAGTAAGGCTTTATCCAACACTCATTTAGGCCTTTTTACTATTGAAAAGGAGCTCTTAGCAGTGGTCATGGCGGTCACTAAATGGCGACATTACTTATTGGGACGCCATTTCCATATAAAAACTAACCATCAAAATTTGAAATTCTTACTTGAACAACGGGTAACCACTATCATGCAGCAAAAGTGGATATCCAAACTCATGGGGTATGATTATGAAATCACTTACAAGAATGGTAAGAGCAATGTGGTTGCCGATGCCTTGTCTAGAGTCATGGAGGAACCACTTTCTCCTTCTCCGAAATAGGGTTCCTTATCTGTTGTCACAGTAGTTTTGTGCAATTGGGTAAAAGCATTACAAGACAGTTGGCATCAGGATATCCAATTGGAACAAATAATTACTGACCTCATCCAAAATCCTGTCAGCCATCCTTCTTTTGTATGGCAACATGATATGTTGTATTATAAGTCACGGCTGATAGTGGGCTCCAATGAGCAATTTCGCATCAAACTTATCATGAACACCATGCTACTCCTACTGGTGGCCATTCCCAGGGTGAGCGAACCTAACAGCGACTCAAACAAGCCTTCTACTAGAAAGGTATGAAACAAGTTGTTCTTAGATATGTGGTTGAATGTGACGTTTGTTAGCGAAATAAAAATGAGACCTTGGCTACGCTTGGCTTATTGCAACCCCTGCCTATTCCTACTAGGCTTTGGTGTGATATCTCCATGGATTTTATCGAAGGACTACCTAATTCTTCTCATAAAACTGTTGTCTTCGTAGTGGTGGATCGCTCATTTTATTCCTCTCCCTCATCCGTATACTACCACCATAGTTGCCCAAGTTTTTATGGACAATATATTCAAGTTACATGGCATGCTCAATTCTATTGTTTCGGACATGGATCCTATTTTGACTAGCATTTTTTGGCAAGAATTGTTTCGTCTCCACGAAATCACGTTATGCTTGAGCACTTCGTACCACCCTCCAACTGATGGCCAAACTGAGGTTGTTAATCGTTGTTTGGAAAATTATCTGCGCTATCTTATCGGTGATCGACCCATTGCTTGGACTAAGTGGCTCTCCTTAGCTGAGTGGTGGTATAATACCACCTTTCATAGCTCCACTAGTGTCACTCCCTATGAAGCTTTGTATGGTCAAAAACCTCCCAGTCTTCATTATGCTCTAGGAGGTACTAGTGTTGTTGCTGTTGAAAAGTTGTTACAAATCGTGACACTGTTCTCAAACTTCTCAAGGAGCATTTGATTACTTCTCAACAGCGGATGAAACAAATTGTTGATACTCATCGCACGGAAAGGGTCCTTGCGGTAGGTGATTGGATCTACCTAAAATTGCAACTATTTCGACAAGTTACTATCGCTTTTCGCCGAAATGCTAAATTGGCTCCCAAGTTTTTTGATCCCTATCAAATTCTTCAACGGGTGGATTGTCGCCTATAAATTGGCCTTACCTACCTCTTCTCGCATTCACCCAGTTTTTCATGTCTCTCTCTTGAAGAAAAAATTGGGTCTTAGTGCTGTGGTTTAGACTACCTTACCTCTCACTGATGAGCATGGTCATGTGCAACTTGAACCCATTGCTATTCTAGATCACAAATTGGTCAAACGGAATAATCGGCCTCATACTTTGGTTTTAGTCCAGTGGTCTAATTCTATCCCTGAAGATGCTATTTGGGAAAGCTGGTATGATCTGCACCAACGTTTTCCTTCGTTTCAACCTTGCGGACAAGGTTCATCTCAAGACGGTGGTAATGATACGAATTATGGGTTAAAGTGTCTTTTAACCAAATATAGGGATACAATTGTAATTTCTTACTTTCCATTCTGTTATGCAGTTAGTTAGTCGGTTGGTTAGTTAGTCTGTCGGCTGTGTATAAATAAGGGTAGCAGATGTATTGTGAGGTGTGGTTCGTTTGCCTAAGTTCCCTCCCTCGTCTCTCCTCCTCTGCTCTATTCTCTCAACCTATTCTTCACCTCATCTTTCCTATAATTGTTCCATTTCCAATACAATAGATGTTCTTGATTGAATACGTTTGCTAAAAGTTTATAAGTTTATCAGAATTAGTCAATATTTTAATGTTGGTAGTTGTGAATGCTGGTAATGGTTATGGCATCTGCTTATGACACTAATGATTGTTTATGGCAGTAACGGAATTTAGTAGAATTGGAAATGGTAACATTCACACCTAAGAACTACATTTCATTTATTAGGATAGAAAGAACATTCAAATTCAAGTCACAATTTCATTTCATTAGGTTAAGAAAGAAAATAATCCCCAAACAGATTAAAATTCAATACTTGAACTCTAGTTGAGTTTCAAGTGCTTGAACCTTTAAACACATCAAAAGCTCGACCCGCATTTTCCCTTTCATCTACACTACACCTTCAATCCTCCATTGTCAAAGATCCACCATGGGTTGCCGTAACTAAGGTGCACCAATTCCATCCCACCTGCACATGCATAGTAGAGTCTTCCCTTATTACGCTCTAATCCAGTAACCCGGATTGCTGACTTCATCTGCACTGACAAATACAGCTTTGATACTTTATGAACCCAATGATTTGTTAAAAAAGAACCACTCATGTTAAGGAAGTAAAATATGCAAACTATGGGAGATGAGTCCAAAACTCAAACAAGGTCAGTTATGCTTAGACAAACTGTATGCACGCGCACGCGTTGTGTAATGGCCTAAGTGGGACCACTTTATGTAGTCAAAAAAACTGACTGATGAAACGAATTTGGTCGTCTTCCCGTCTGACCTGCAAAAAGAGCTTGACACCGGTGTGGTATCTCACCAACACCCCTCCAATGCCTAAGTTAGCTTTAGGGTGGAGGAATTGTATGGAAAGTAAAGAGATAAATCTCAGCAGAATGTTCGTACCTTGTACCGTACAGGCTCCTTTGTTATATAGAGATTTCCTTGGCGAGTTTTTAGGAAGGGATCGAAATCCTTCCCTGAATTAGTGGAGCGTATAACTGGTGCTTATCCTTGTTTTGGTAAGTGTATATCTCCATCGTCATCTTTATCCTAAATTGGGGGATCTGATGAAGATTCCCCGTATGCAATGGAGAGATTTTAGGGATCACAACAGAAGCCTTCTTTCCTTGTGGGGAGATGACCTGTTTAGGGTAGGAGGTCCCAACTGTATAGAATGTCTAGTTGTGTCTGGCTATACTTGGGCTGGACAGGCCATATGTGGGTTAGGCTGAGCAAACAGTATGTGAACCGGGCCGAGCAGGCCATACGTAGGCTGAGCCGAACAGACAATATGTGGGCTGAGCCAAGCAGGTCGTGCCGACCGAGCAGAGCACAAGTCTGCTCGGCCAACTTATCACGACTCATCAGCTACTCCCCTATTTCTGAACTGTTGGCCTGCCTTACGAGAAGACATACCAACAGTCTGATACGTTGAATTCAGGTGGTTTTGGATTTGCCTTGATCATTACGCTGCATTTAATACCTTGTTAGAGACGTTTGAGAGCCCAAGACGCGGTGTTTAATCTGGGCGCGACATGTGTACATGATCAATGGCCCGCATTTGAAGGCGCTTCATGGAGAGCCTATAAAAGGTGCTCGCTGGGACTTACAGGGGTTTCCCTTCTCTTTCATTGTTCCAGCAGACACCAACAGATTGTAAGCTTCCGCCATTGCATTCAACTCCAAAACCTTGCATTTTCTACTCACACAGGAGCCTACAACTCTTGTTCTTAGGTACGTTTGCGTTTTACTTTCTTGATTCTGGCTGACGAAAGTTCCGCCCCAGATCCTAGAGGTTTAGGGCATTCCTGGGCATTTTTCTTTCTTAGGTTCTGCCATTATCTGTACTAACATTTCCACTGTCCTTCATTTGGAGAGTTCGCCCACTCCCCAGTCGTTCAACACTACTAGGATATTTTCGATATCATTCGTCCTGCCGTTCCCCATTTTCATAGGATGGCGCCACGACGACAACCCTCCAGGTCTTCAGCCCCCACCTCTTTAGATAAGGAAATAGATGTAGACCAGACATTTTGCCCTAGTCCGGTGACTACCACTGACTTTCCTCCGCCTACAGGCGTGGCACTGAACCTTAAGCCTACAGAGGCTGACCGAATAGTTTCAAGCGTAACCGAGGAAGAGTTACTGGCATTAAGCGTGAAATGCCAGATTCCTAACTCCGTGTCGATGAGAGTCCCCGGTCCGACCGAACGGGCGAACACCCCTAGGTTAGATGAGTTATGCCTGTATCTGGCTGACTTCGAAGCCGGGCTGAGGCTGCCCTTTCCTCCTTGCATGAGGAATATACTCTGGTACCTGGGGCTATCTCCTGGGCAGTTATTACCGAATTCCTGGCGCATCCTGGTCAGCTGTGGCGTGCTCTGGGCAGCCGCGACAAAGGAGAAGGCCACTCTGACCAAAGAAGCCTTCCTCTACTGCCACCAAGTGAGCATGTCTGTTCAAGGATGGTGGTACTTCTCGAAAAGGGATGGAATATCTCCCCTGGTCGAAGGTCTGCCCTCAGCCAATAAGAGATGGAAAGACAAGTTCTTCTTCATTTCTGGAGAAGGATGGGAATTCCCTCATTGGGAAGAGCGGACTGACTCCTCCAGAATTTGTTGCTTCTGGGGAGAGCCTCATCTTTCTCGTGAGCTTCTCGTTCTTTCACCCTTTATTCTGTTGATAATTTTTCTTATTCTGAAATTTCTTGATGATTGTAACTGACCCCATCTTATTGGATTCCGAGCAGGGAGACAGAGGCCTGATATCTCAGTTGAGATCAGTGAGCAGCTGAAGGCGGTAGGGGACTATCCCAACCACGACTTCCGAGTGCTGATCGCACCAGAGGCCTTAGCCAAATTTCTCTTCGGACCAGAACCATAACGTGAGGCCCTTGCCCTAGAGAGAGGTATCACTTCTTCTTTGTGTTTTCCCTTCTATGATGGCATCTCACAATTTTTCATTTTTGCCAAAAAAAGAGGGAAGAATGGTGAAACTCAACAAGGACAAGCTGGCAGGCTTATCCGGGTGTGCAAACGAACGGGGTCCTTCTTCCAAGTCGAAGAAGACCTAGAAGAAAGCCCTTGCTGACCCCTCCACATTTGTGGACTCTGGGATAACCTCCCAAGGCCAGCAGTCTACCTCTCCTCCTGCCAAGAAGTCCAGAAAGGACTTAGCCGAGGCGAGCCCGTTGCAAGAGCTGCCCCCTATTCCTGAGGAGCAGGCGATGGAAGTTGAAGAAGTCGCCGCCGCCATTTCTGTGGTGGAAGAGCACCCAGCCAAAGCTTCTGCTGAGGGAGCCCAAAAGACGAACAAGAGGAAGAGCAAGGAGGCCTCCTCTTCGGCCACGGCCCCAGCTGAGGCCGACCCCTCAGCTTCAGCAGTAGAGCCCTCGATCCTGACGAGCAACAGGTTCGCCATCGACGCACTAGGCGAGCTCCCCACTGAGAGGGACTAGGAACTGATGAAGGAGATGGCCCCTGGGGAGAAGCGATCTCACCTCCTTATCCATCTTGCCAAGGTAACTATTTTTATACCCTTCTGTTTCCTTAAGGTTAAAAAAAAATCTGAACTCTTGACCTCTAATCTTCTGTTTCATAGGCGGTTGCATATGGCGAAGTCATGGTGCAAGACTCCTTGGAGGACGAAGACACTATTTCTGCTCTGAAGACAAGGCAGAGGACCCACGAACGCCTGTCGAAAGAGCAGTTCCAGATCATCTCGAAGCTGAAGGTTGAGGTGGACAAGCTGAAGGAGGAGAACGCTGTCAAAAAGGCTCAGGTCTTGAGCTTAACTGACGCGTCCACTGCCCACGAGCGGAGGTCTTCTCAGCTAGAAGACATGCTCGCAGCTGAGCAGGCCATGATTGTGAAACTAAGGAAGGCTTTGGCTGACTCCAACTCAGCCCTGAATGTTCAGGAGAAAAGGGTCAAGGAACTGGCCATCAAGTGTGACGAGAAGGGCAGGCTGCTCTCAGAGAGAGAGAAGGAGATCAGTTCCCTGAGAGATCGGGTCGCCCAAGGCCAGTCTCTTCAGTTGGACTAGATGAAGGACTCCCCAACCTTCATTGACATGATGACTGAGTATTACTTCAGCGATTTCATGTCCCTGAAGAGAAGGATAGGCACGGCTCATCTAGAATTGGACCTGAGTACTTTCAATGCTGAGGACGACAGTATAGGTCTGGAGGAAAGCTCCGACAACTCTAATGACGAAGAAGAGACCAGTCCTGCTACAGCTCAGGAGGGTATGCTGGTGGAGGGGACGACCGATCAGGGTCCCGCAACGGTCGTGCCTGGGCAAGGCGGAGAAGGTCTTGCTGAGCTACCCATTGAGATTCCTGATGAAGAGGACCTTCCTGCCCCTTCCACTGAGGCTGACTCTGTCGTGGGCATGGTCGAAGGGATTCTAGAGGGTGTGGCTGACATCTTGATCTCAGAGATAGCAGACGAGGTCCTTAAAGAGGGCTCTCCTGAAGAAAATGCAAGGGCTGATCTAGCGTCCTCAGATCAGCCTCCTGCGCCAGAGCCTGCTGGGGAGACCAATTAGCTTCTTCTTTTTTATTTGCCTTCATTTGCTTGTAAAGTGTTGCTCTCACTTTTTTTTTTCTTTTGACTATGAATGGAACTGCTCGTCCCTTGTACTCTCATCCTTTTTTATGCATGGATTTTTCTCCTGTCTCTACTTCTGCGTGTACTTCGTTTGCATTTGTTACCCCATTAGTAACATACTTTTAAACACAGGATGTCTCTTTGAGAAGATAGCCAAAAAATATAGCAACTGTAATAAAGCTGACATAGACGGCTTTATGCCTGACCCTGAGGATCACTTGTTGAGCAGGCGAGGCTGCTCGGACACATGGTCCCGAAGGACATGGGCGGAGCAGGCGAGGCTGCTCGGACACATGGTCCCGGAGGACATGGGCTGAGCAGGCAAGGCTGCTCGGACACATTGTCCCGGAGGACATGGGCGGAGCAGGCGAGGCTGCTCGGACACATTGTCCCGGAGGACATGGGCTGAGCAGGCGAGGCTGCTCGGATACATAGTCCCGTAGGACATGTGCTGAACAGGCGAGGCTGCTCGGCCATTTATTTGTTATTTTTAGACACATGGCTTCATCATAATAACAAAGTTGACCATCTTTTATTGGACTTTCAATAAAACAGATAATCCCTGCTCAAATAAAAAGACAAGATAAAGAAATGAAACAAGATAAAAAAATGAATTTCATTGGAAATACTTCTTCAAATGCTCTCAGCATTCCAGGGCTAAGGAAGCTTTTTCCCAAACAACGTGACTAGCCAATAGGACCCAGCCTTCACATGCTTTGCAATTTGATAAGGACCTTCCCAGTTTGGTCCCAGATGCCAAGCCTTCCTCCCTGTGGGATCCACTTTCTTTAGTACTAACTCTCCTGTTCTGAAGCTTCTTTCCTTGACTTGGCTGTTGTAGAACTTGGCCATCTGTTGTTGATAAGTTGCCATTTTAATGGCTGCCTTTTCTCTCTTCTCTTCCAGGAAATCTAACTCTTCCAAGAGGCCCTGGTGGTTATTCTCCTTTGTGAAACCCTAAATTCTGTGGCTGAGCAGCCCAATTTCCACTGGAATCACTGCCTCTACCCCATAAGCCAAAGAATAAGGGGTTTCCCCTGTTGCCGTTCGGGCAGTTGTGCGATATGCCCAGAGCACACTAGGTAATTCCTCTGGCCAGTCTCCCTTTGCAGCTTCCAACTTCTTCTTCAAGTTCTTCTTAATGGTACAGTTGGTGACTTCCACCTGCCCATTTGATTTGGGATAAGCTTTGGAAGCATAGTGCACATGTATCCCCCTCTGCTCACAAAACCCAAGAAACTGGTCATTGTGAAATTGTTTTCCACGGTCAGTGATAATAACTCTGGGCAGTCCAAATCTACTGATGATGTTCTTCCAGATGAAGCCAATCGCCTTTTTCGTAGTGATGGTGGCTAGGGGCTCAGCTTCTACCCACTTGGTGAAGTAATCCACAACCACTATAGCAAACCTGTTCTGCCCCTTCCCAACAGGAAGGGGTCCAATCAAGTCCAATCCCCACTGGGCAAACGGCCAAGGAGAGGGGATGGGAGTTAACAAGGTGGGAGGACGATGGAGAATATTACCAAATTTCTGGCATTTCTCACACCTTAGGACCATCTGCATCGCATCACTCTGCATGGTAGGCCAATAATAGCCTGTTCAGACTAACTTCTGTGCCGGAGCTCTTCCTCCTGAATGATTTCCACAAGACCCTTCATGGACTTCTCTCAGAGCGTATTCAGCTTCTTCATTGGTCAGACACCGCAAAAGTGGGAGCGAGTAGCTCCTATGGTACAGTACCCCCTCCAAGCATAGATACTTAGCCGCCCTGAGCCTTAGTCTTCTGACCAGGTCTTTGTCAGTGGGTAATCTACCTTTTTCCAGATACTCGACAATAGGATCTGCCCATGAGTCCTTGTAATCGACTGCAGCCATTTCCTGAACAGACAATTCCACACTAGGTTGTTCCAATCACTGGATCGGAACGATGCGGCTCAGTGCTTCTTTTCGGGCTGTGGCCGAACGAGCGAGCTGATCTGCTTCTTCATTTTCTGTGCGGGGGATTCTTAGCAACTTCAAAGCGTTGAAAGCTTTCTGGAGTTGCTTTACCCTGTCCAAATAAAGCTTCATCCTGTCTTCCTTGGCTTCATAATCTCCCAACACTTGTCCCACCACCAACTGAGAATCACTTCCAACGGTGAGCTCCTTTATCCCTAAGGATTTGGCTAACTTGAGCCCAATCAAAAGCGCCTCGTACTCAGCTTCATTATTGGTGGCTTTGAAGTTAAATCTAATGGCGTAGAGTAACTTGATCTTGTCAGGGGAAATTAGGATGATGCCTGCTCCACTGGCCTCTGTATTCACAGACCCATCAACATAGAGAATCCACCCTGTTGGCTCACCAGCTTCTGTGCTCGGCTCCTCATCCTGTATGGAATCTGCAGAATCTGAGTGAGAGAACTCTACCACAAAATCAGCAAGGGCCTGAGCTTTGATGGCTGTTCTGGGACAGAATCCAAATCGAATTCTCCCAGCTCCACAAACCATTGAATTAATCTTCCAAACGTCTCAGGGTTGTGGAGAGTTTTCTTGAGTGGCTGGTCGGTCATAACTTTGATCGAATGGGCCTGAAAATACGGCCTCAGCCTCCTTCCTACTGTAACCAAGGCAAAAGCCATTTTCTCGACCTAAGGATACCTTGTCTCAGCTCCTCTCAGTGCCCTACTTGTATAATAGACAGGATGCTGCACATTGGCTTCTGCCCATATGAGTACTGAACTCACAGCATGAGGGGAGACGGCCAAATAGACATATAGGTCTTCTCCTCTCATTGTGCTGCTGAGCAGGGGAGGCATCGTCAGATATTCTTTCAACTATTGAAATGTCGTTTCACACTCGGAAGTCCAATGAAAAACCTTTTTTAGAACTTGAAAGAATGGATGGCATCTGTCAGTCGCCCTGGAAACAAAACAGTTGAGAGCTGCTATGCATCTGCTTAACTTCTGCACACCTTTAATTCCCTTAGGAGATTCCATGTCGAGAATTGCTTGGATCTTTTCAGGGTTGGCCTCTATGCCCCTCTGAGAAACCATAAAACCCAAAGACTTCCCTGAACTAACCCCAAACTCACATTTGCTGGGGTTAAGCTTCATTTGGTATGTTCAAAGAACCTCAAAAGTCTCTCTGAGGTCCTCCACATGGTTGGATCTTTTCAAGCTTTTGACCAGCATGTCATCGACGTACACTTCAACATTATGTCCAATCTGATCTTTGAACATATGGTTGACCAGTCTCTGGTAAGTGGCCCCAGCATTCTTAAGTCCAAAGGGCATTACCTTATAGCAATAAAGCCCTCTGGTCATAATGAAAGATGTCCTCTCCTCATCTTCTGGATGCGTCTGAATTTGGTTGTAACCGGAGAATGCGTCCATGAAGCTAAGAAGCTCATGGCCTGCCGTAGAATCCACGAGCAAATCAATTCTGGGCAAAGGAAAGCTGTCCTTGGGGCAAGCCTTATTGAGATCCTTGAAATCCACGCACATGCGCCAATTTCCCTTTGTCTTGGGCACGAGCACCACATTTGAGATCCATACGGGATATCTGGCTTTCCGAATGAACTGTGCTTGCTCCAACTTCTCCACTTCTGCAGCAATGGTTGTGTTCCTCTCTGGGGCAAACGTTCGCGTCTTTTGTTTGATCGGACGGCAAGTTCTGTCCACATTTCGTTTGTGCGTGATGATACTGGGGTCAATTCCAGGTAGATCTTTATGCGACCAGGCAAAAACATCCACATAATTCCATAAGAACCTGATAAGAGCGACCACCTCTTCTAATCCCAGTTCTGAGCCAAAGCGGAACATCTTCTCAGTCTGCCCCTCTATGGCTGGTACCTCGATGAGCTACTCGACCGGTTCCCCTTGTTGGAGCTTCTCCTCATCCCTTGTGTCGATCCCACTAACAGAGAGGGTCTTCTTCGATCTCATAGAAGAGATATAACACTCCCTTGCTCTCTTTTGGTCTCCCCTGACCTCACCAACACCGTCTGGTGTAGGGAACTTGAGCTTAAAATGATAGGTAGAGACCACTGCCTTGAATTTGTTGAGGGTCTGCCTACCCAGTATAACATTATAAGCCGAAGGGCAATCCATCACTAGGAAATCAACCAGTGCGGTGGTATTCCTGTGCCCATCTCCTATCATGATAGGCAGGGAGACCACCCCCATGGGATGGGCAATTTCCCTGAAAAATCCAACTAGAGGGGACCGCACGGGCTTGATTTTATCCTTCTCCAACTGCAACCTTTGAAAAGCTGGCAAAAAGATTATATCTGCTGAACTCCCTGTGTCCATGAGAACCCTTCTCATGGTCCAATGGCGAGAAGAACTGTAATCACTAAAGGGTCATCATGGGGGTGAAGCACCTCGTCGGCGTCGTCTTCAGTGAAGTGAATGGCTAGGACAACCATTCGCGTGCGTTTCACTGGTCTCTCCGCGTTGAGCACCTCCCTGGCATAAGCTCTCCAAGCGGATCTGGTTTTTCCCACTAAACCCTGGTCCTCGGGAGATCATATTTATCTCCCCCATCGAACGATGAGGAGGAGGTGGTGGGGGAGTTCTTTCCTGACCACGATCAGCTGGTCCAGCTGCATGTCCTGCCCTCTGGTGGAACTCACCTTCTTTCCGCACAAACCGCTAGAGACGCCCACGTGTGATCAGCCCCTCAATCTGCTGTTTCAACTCAATACAATCATCGGTATCGTGTCCATGATCACGATGAAAATGACAATATTTTTGGCGAGAGCGACGCTCTGCTGGAGTTTTCATCTTTCCTGACCACTTCAGGTCAGGATAATCGCTAATCTCCTGCAGTACCTGGTTCACTGTGGCCACCAGGGGAGTGTAATCATGAAACCTCCTTTCTGGTCGTCCCCTCTGGGGGGATTCTCTTATGTCGACTCTTTTACTCCTAGGGTAGTCATTAGCCCGCGACTAACCACCCTCCTTCCTTCTTCTATTCGGCTAGGAACCACCCGTTTGAGCAGCTGCTGGGGTCTCTCTCTCCTCGTTTCTGTGGGCGGCAAGGGTGTCTTCTGCATTCATCTGCCGCTGGGCTCTTAGCATGAGTTCAGCCATGTTGACTGGAGGCTCAGCCGACAAGGAGAATAAGAACTGCCCTGGCCTGAGACCCGACATGTAGGCTGCTATGGCCACCTGATCATCTGCGTTATCCATTTGCATGGACTCCTTATTGAATCTTGCTGTAAACTCCCTAAGAGTCTCGCCCTTAACTTGCTTGACATTAAGTAAGTAGGTGGCTGGCCTCCTATACTGTTGGCCAGCTATGAAGTAACTCACAAAATGTCGGCTGAGTTCCTTGAAGGTACTAACCGTATTGGGGGAGAGTTTTTTGAACCATACGCGAGCGGCTCCTCGGAGAGTGATGGAAAAAGCCCTGCACATGATGGCGTCAAGAACAGCCTGTAGGTGTATGAGGGATTTGTAAGTCTCCAGATGATCGAGCGTTCGGGTCCTTCGTTCCATCGAACGTATCGATCTGTGGAACTCTAAACTTTGGGGGGAGTGGGACTGCAATTACTTCCGCAGTAAAAGGGAGTTCGGTGGTCTGCACCAACTCTTCCACAAAGGCAGGGGCCTTTGTCTTCATCTGTTTCGCCAACCCATCCAGCTGCGCTTTCATCTGGCGCATCTGATCAGTCATCAGACCCTCATGGAGCATAGAACTAGAGAAAGTCCCATATGGAGGTGCTGTTACATGGCTACTTGTTTCCCCATGCCCTCCAGTGACATCAACGCCTCATCTAGGCACCCCGTGCATGGGAGGGTCAGCCACTGGAGCAGATGGAGGTGGGGGATCTCTAGCGGGTGGATCTGGTGGCAAGCATTGCAGCAGGGCCTGGTTTTGCTCCAAGATGCGCTGCATCCCTTGCGTCAACGTCAAAATGTCCTGGCGCAGGGCTTGATAATCAGCATTGGTTGCGACAGGAGGGACATGAGGAGCATTATCGTCATTGGAAGCCATGGAGCGAGTAAAGACCATAAATTCGCTTCAGTCAGTAATGTAAAAGAAATCTTTCCCACAGACGACGCCAACTGATGAAACGGATTTGGTCGTCTTCCCGTCTGACCTGCAAAAAGAGCTTGACACCGGTGTGGTATCTCACCAACACCCCTCCGATGCCTAAGTTAGCTTTAGGGTGGAGGAATTATATGGAAAGTAAAGAGATAAATCTCAGCAAAATGTTCGTACCTTGTACCGTAGAGGCTCCTTTGTTATATAGAGATTTCCTTGGCGAGTTTTTTGGAAGGGATCGAAATCCTTCCCTGAATTAGTGGAGCGTATAACTGGTGCTTATCCTTGTTTTGGTAAGTGTATATCTCCATACCCGAAGTTCAGTTCTTTATTCGTATAAATAAGGTTCGAGATCGTATGGTAAATTCAGGAAAGCACGATCAAGGCTTTGCTTTGACATAGAAAGGGTCAAGGGAAAAAAGAAAAAGAAATCCTCCCGTATGCAGTGGAGAGATTTTAGAGATCACAACAAGAGCCTTCTTTCCTTGTGGGGAGATGACCTGTTTAGGGTAGGAGGTACCAACTGTGTAGAATGTCTAGTTGTGCCTGGCTATACTTGGGCTGAACAGGGCCATATGTGGGCTAAGCTGAGCAGACCGTATGTGAACCGGGCCGAGCAAGCCATACGTAGGCTGAGCCGAACAGACAGTATGTGGGCTGAGCCGAGCAGGTCGTGCAGACCGAGCAAAGCACAAGTCTGCTCGGCCAACTTATCACGACTCACCACTGACTGGAGGGGTAATTTAGGCATTTAAATTTTGAATCACCATGGCATCATAAGCTGTCCTCATTTTTTGTCCAAAAACTTATGTCTGTCAGCAAAAGAGACGAAGAGCATGGTAATTTCAAAAACCTTAGGAAATCTATATTTGTCAAAAACATCAAGGGAGCTCAGTAATTTTACCCTTATTTTATTGATCACCAAGTAGAACATTAAATTCATCGAATATCAGCAACCACTTTACGGTCGAACTATAATGATTCAGTAAAAACCACTCTCTTTTTTTATCAAGATATCTAATCATTTACACATTTGCATTCGCTCAATTTTGAATTTGTAGAACGATTCTACAAAAATCAACGGGCCCGGGTGAGTTCAACTTAGTTGGGGTGTGTGGAAGCCTATTTTTCAACTTTTCATTTTTGGCTTTTTGATTTTTTGACTTTTTGAATTATGGCCAAAATGAGTTTTGAATTTGGAAGAAGTGTTTGGAAAAAATGTGCAGAATGCATTTTGCAAAAGTAGTAGAATGAAAAATGGGAATGAAAATACAATTTGAGTTTTTGATTCTAAAGTCCAAAATGCAGAACTCATTTTGAGAATGTAATTCCCAAACAGTCAAAATTCAAAAATGAGAATGAAAAAATGCAAAAAAGAGTTGGCAAACACCCTCTAAATAGCACAATGTGCTATACGTTGGGTACAACAACATCCTGTAACCAATTAAATTATAAGATGAAGAAATAAGAGAAATTCCCATTCAATCACCTAAAAACATAACCCATTCGACAATTTGTACAGTAGATTGAGATCCAACTTCATTGTGGTTCGCCAAGTCCTCCATAGGAATGGCAATTTCGTCCAATCTAATTTGATTCGCCCCGTTTTCTACTTCATTTGGATTGGAGTTTGGAAAATGTTTTTGAGGATCGGGTTGGATTTGGAGGAAGAAGTTGAAAAAAAAAAGTTGGAAGCGGGTCTTAGTACCTCTACTCTATTCCCCATTGGGTTCTAAAATAGTTATGAAATAAATATTATTTTACTTTTTAACACCTTTATATATAAGGATTTATAATTTTAGTTTTTATCCGTGTGATTAGGTCAATAGACAATAGGGCAATAGGGCTTCTCATTCACTTTGTCTCAAACTCTCAAGTCTCAGCTTCTTCTCACGTTGCTTCTCCGAAATCTTCGGAGAGACCAAGCTTTCGCCGATTAAGACCTATTTTTTAATGTTGCTTCTGCTCCCTATCGGCATTCTAGATGTGCATATGATTTGAGCATTTATGCCTACTTACGTCCATAGAGATATAACTTCCACATGTATGTAGTAAAAGGGTGGGGGTGTTTGAGACACTAAACTAGCAAAGCAGCATTCTTCCGTCATAATTCATACAGTTTTATTGCTTTCTGAAAAAATGTTCAAAAATTGAAGAATTATTAATACACTTCTTTAGTAAATTTTTTACAGGACGAAGAAGCTTGACAACTTATTAATTGTAATGTAACCTTGTTACAATTTTGGGAAGCTTATATATGGTGCTGCATTGTGCTATATCTCAGGCATTTTTGTCGTTAAATCATTACTGAAATTTAGACTAGGCTCTATGTTATGTATTAGTCTTGTAAATATAAATTTGTCATTACTTTTATATGAGATGAATTCAATTTGTTATTAAAAAAAACAAGGTGGGACAAAAATTCCTGATCCTCATTTGGCGCGAAGATAGAGGATAGAGTTCATTACCATTGGGAGGGAGGATACTCCCAAAAATTTCTCTCCATACTTGTTGCTTATAAACTAAAAGCTGAATTTGAAAAGAAAAAAAAATTGTTAAAAATAGCAGCCATTTATCTATTTTTTCCGTCAAATTTTTTATATATTTTTATTCATCTCGACATGAGGAATGGAAAACACATAACAATATGAATTAAAATTAAAAAAGTTTAAATAATATGACACTAAAACCCCAACTGACTAGCTAAAGGACCTAGACTATAGCACAGAAAAGGGAAAGAAGAAAGGAAAAAGAAGTATAGATGTGTATATATTATCATACTACAGGAGGATAAATACCAGCTGAATTACATACTATGATTAACGAAATGTGTTAAGAAGAAGAGCGGCATATCTGGATTGTGATCTCAAAAGGCCGAATACATTATGACTGTACTTTTTTAGAAACATATATGAGAACAAGATTTACAAACTGTTCTCTTGGTATTGCTTTTTTTGTATATGAATGACAATTTAACACTCTACATGACTGGAGATCCCAAGTGGGAGAAATGAATGAAGTTGATTATGGAATGCGTCGCTCTTATCTGACGATCAAATTATCATGTACCCATGGCAGCTTGAATCATTTATGGAAACTTGTGGCTAAGATTTGTTCTTGTGTGGTCGTTACACTCCTTGCCTTTGCTGAAAAAGCAAGTCAGCCAAAATGGAAACCAGACGATCTAAAGGAACTGTTCGAAAGGTGAGGCAGCTTTAGAGTTGCAATAACCCCAGCAACCAGAGCACACAAGGAAGCCAAAACAAACGCAGGTATATTTCCTCCACCAAAAAGAGCATCCCATGGACCCGCACCAAGCGATACAATCATCTACAGAACAAAAAGTGCATCAGTGAAGGTAACCACGAGCTCCACAATATTCTTTCCGCCAAAAGATAAGTTGTTACATGTACAAATATCTTGTAACAAACGAGTAAAAACACTAGGCAATTGAAACGAGACCAGAAATTAACCCATAGCAATGAACACCTGAGGTATGACAATTGCAAGGTTTAGGACACCTATGGCCAAGCCTGCATAGATTGTACACAATTTTCAGCTGACGGTTAACTTGGTGAGAAGGAAAGAAAATGAGAAACGGAAAGCAATTATAATGTCCACAAACCTTGACCACCTCCGGAATCAGCAGTCAGCTCTGAGGTAACAGAGAAGGGAACACTGTAAGTAATCTGCAAAAAGTGATTCATGCAAAACAACACATTATGAATGGCAGTATCCACTTACACATGCTTGTGAATGAATTACTAATTTATAAGTATGTGTGAGGTGTAGCGTGGGTGTCGCTATAGAATGAATAATTAAGTACTACTTTGAAATGATACTTACAGAAAGAGGAAAGCCGAGAAGAGCAAAAACCACCAAGGAGGCAATCTTGATTGCTCCATTTCCTCCAATTACATGTTGAATCCCGTTGGAGTACTCTCTCATCGAAACCAAGCTAATTACAGCAGTGCCGGCCATACAAGCAAACACTATAAAATTGCTCATAGCCCAAACAAGTCTTGCACCCATCCACTGACACATTGGCTCAATAAGGAAAGAGCTAATTCCAAGAACAACCTATCCAAGGCAGAATACTGGTTGAATAGAGAGGAATACCACACGTACGGGGAAAGAAAAGAAGGGAAACAAAAAGAATATTTGTAATAAAATTCGTAGTTCTCAAATTTTAGAACACCAACAAAAATAAGTGTTGATGGTTTTCATTGCTGACAAATGGATAAGTGAACTTCATGGTGCTCTTTTTGAGTTCTTACTGAATTCAATAGCAAACCAAATGCACCTTCTCTGACACCTTGATCATATGCTTCAACTTCAGAGACATCTCCTTTTGGGTTCCCATGATAAACTTCTCTCCCCATCCAATCCGTGTCGAAAAGGAAAAAGGGAAACCAGGACAACTGCGTAGAAATAGGGATTGCAAGGAAAACAACGAAGAAACTCAAGAATAGAATCAGAGCAGCAAAAATTGAAAAGGAAAAAAATAATCAATCAGAAAGACAATTTGCGCAGTCCAAGACGAGAAAAAACACATGCCGTGGTACAAGTTGTAAAGCTCAACAGTCAAGCACTTACCCAGGTAAAAGCCATCACAATAAGTACTGAATGCATGGCTGGTGGTAAATGCCTTAAGCTGGTTAACAAATTGACCAAGACTGCTCCTGGGCTATCAATATAAGTTGCACCTTCGTTTTCTTCAGCTTTTGAGTCTGGGTTCTTTAAATTTCTATCCATTTCACAAGTACTCATCGATTTGTTTCCCAGTGCATCTTCAATTACATGTGGATCATGCTGAGATTTTGAAAGGTCAAATACAATCTGTCGAGGATCATCCAAAAGAGGAGCAGCATCTGATAAATGGTGATGCTGTCTTGGTGTTAATGGAACCTCCTTTGCAAAATAGAGGGTCACAAACGTACATACAGTAAGGAAAACCTGTGTGCAGACAATACAAGGCTCTTAAAATTGAAGATAATATATTGAAAATGTTCCCAGCAAAATTTAATAAGAAGCCAAAGATTTTGATAACAGAATAGAAATAGGCATGAGAATGAAGTTTAAGTGAAGTAAATCATCAAGTCCATTTAGATGGATCAATCTGAAATGGAGGGATTTGAAGTTGGCAATTACCTAAATATGGGAGAGGTGACTATTACAGGTAGACTTAGAATCTAACAAGGAGGATCGGGTATGATGTTTAAAATGAAAAAGCCTTCTATGAGAAATGTGTGAAGTATTTCAAATAACTAAATTCATATGGTTATTAATCTATCATCCTAATCACTCAAACTCAAAATTAAAATCAACATTCTCTCTGTCCCACAATGCTGGCCCATCTTCCCATTTTGGATGTCCCAATTTATAGTCTTGTTTGAAAAGTCAAGGTATATTTCCAAAGTTATCCTAACCTACGTTGCTCGGACTCGGGTGCAATGATCGGATGCAGGTGTATATCTAGGTGTCGGAGATGTAAACCAAACCAAACCAAACTGAGCCTTATGTCCCAAATCAATTGGGGTCGGCTACATGAATCATTTTCCTCCAAAGAGTTCTGTCAAGTGCTGCTTGCTCACTTAGCCCTAGTAGACTTAAATCCTTGCGCACTACCGCATCTAATGTCAATTTGGGTCTTCCCCACCCCGAAGCCTTGCTATGCAAAGCTATCCTATCCGCTCTCTTAACTATTGCATCCGTAGGTCTACGATAGACATGCCCAAACCACCTAAGCCTATTTTCCCTCAACTTCTCGTCTATAGGTGCTACGCCTACCATCTCGCAGACTGTTTCATTTCTAATCCTATCTCGTCTAGTTTTACCACACATCCACCTCAACATTCTCATTTCCGCTACACTCATCTTGGTCACCTGTTGTTTCTTCATAGGCCAGCATTCTGTCCCGTAAAGCATCGCTGGTCTTATAGCAGTTCTATAGAATTTTCCCTTCAACTTTGTGGGTACCCTCTTGTCGCACAGTACACCAGTAGCACTTCTCCACTTGAGCCACCCCACTTGGATCCTATGGGTCACATCATCCGTAATCTCTCCATCTTGACTAATAATAGAGCCTAAATATTTAAAACGGTCACTCTTTGGTATCTCCTGGTCTTGAATCATCACTTTTTCTTCGTACGCACTTCTGGTATCACTAAACTAGCAAACCATATACTCAGTTTTACTCCTACTTATCCGAAAGCCCTTAGACTCTAGTACATCCCGCCAAATTTCTAATTTAGTATTAACACCGCTAGCAGTATCATCGATAAGAACGATATCATCTGCAAACAACATACACCATGGAATATCCTCTTGAATCTGACTAGTCAATTCATCCATAACTAAAGCAAAAAGGTAAGGGCTCAAGGCTGACCCTTGGTGCAATCCTACTGTGATGGGAAATTCACTCGTCTCCCCTGCTGGTGATCTAATGGCAGTGACAGCACCTTCATACATGTCTCGAACAACATCGATATACCCTTTGGTTACTCCCTTTCTCTCCAGAACCCCCCATATAATGTCTCTGGGCACCTTATCATAATCCTTTTCTAGGTCTATGAAGACCATATGAAGATCCTTCTTCAATGACCTGTGTTTCTCTACCACTCTTCTTAGAAGGTAAATAGCTTCCATGGTCGATCTCCCAGGCATGAACCCAAATTGTTTCTCCGACACCATAGTCTCCATCCTCAAACGATGCTCCATAACTCTTTCCCACAGCTTCATCGTATGACTCATCAACTTAATACCTCTATAGTTGTTGCAATTTTGAATGTCCCCTTTGTTCTTGTAGATAGGTACTAAGGTACTCCTCCATTCGTCTGGCATCCTCCTAGATACAAATAATATATATGTATATACATATATGTATATAAGTATGTACGTATAAGTATATATATTATACATATTATATAAATATATATATTATATGTATAATAAATATATATATGTATATATAAATAAATGTATAATATGCGAATATATAATTATATATACGTCTAGTGTATATATATACATGTATACATATACCCCCAAATCACCTAGGCTTTTCCACACTTCAATAGGAATGCCATCTGGTCCTAAGGCCCTACTCGGTCTCATCTTCTTCAAAGCCTTGGCCACTTCGGACTTTTGTATCCTCCGATAAAACTCGTATTCCATTTTCTCGCTAGGAACATCAACTTCCTCCTCACCAAAACCTCCTTCATGTTTCTCGTTTAACAACTTCTCGAAATACGTCCTCCACCTATCCTTGATATCCTCATCTTTCACCAACACTACTGAATCGCTACCTTTTATACACTTAACTTGAGAGAAGTCTCTAGCTTTCCTTTCTCTCAGCTTGGCGAGTTTATAGATATTCCTCTCCCCATCTTTACTATCAAGTCTAGCGTAAAAATCCTCATAGGCTTTCAACTTAGCCTCTCTAACGGCTTTCTTAGCTTCCTTGTTAGCCTGCTTGTACTGCTGAAAATTTTTCACCTTCCGGTCCTTTTGCCACTTCTGAAAACATTCCTTCTTGGCTTTTACCATGGTTTGAACCTCGTCATTCCACCACCATGTCTCCTTAGAAATTGGACCTTTCCCCTTTGACTCTCCGAGAACTTCTTTCGATATCCTTCTATACCATCGGCCATTGTCCTCCACATACTATCACTATCGCCTTCCATTCCCCACTCCATTTCTTGGGATGTTCGTTCCTTGAACACCTTCAGTTTCTCCCCTCTTAGGAACCACCATTTAGTCCGTGGGCATCTAGTTTCCTTTCTCGGTCTATTATTTCCCTTGAGGCCAATATCTAACACCAAAAGTCTATGTTGTGCCGCTAGACACTCTCCGGGAATGACCTTACAATCCTTACATATCAACCGATCGGCGCCTCTTGCAAGAAAGTAGTCTATTTGGCTTCTATTGACTCCACTCTTAAAGGTGATTAAATGTTCCTCACGCTTTCTAAAGAAAGTATTCCCCACTATAAGGTCAAGGGCTACCGCGAAATCCAAAATCCTCCTACCACCTTCATTTTGGTCTCCAAATCCAAATCCACCATGTACCTTCTCATACCCCTGCTTCTGCACTCCCACATGACCATTGAAGTCACCTCCTATAAAAAGCTTCTCCCCAAAGGTATCCCTTGAGCCACGTCATCCATCTGTTCCCAAAATTTCTCTTTAGTAAGATTATCCAAGCCTACTTGGGGCGCGTAGGCACTAATAACATTAATTATACTCTCCCCGATCACAAGCTTAACTAAAATAATCCGATCTCCTTTCCTCGTGACTGTGACTACCGAATCCTTAAGATGCTTATCTACTACCATGCCAATCCCATTTCTATGTCTATCCACACCCGTATAATAGAGCTTATACCCTGTATCCTCTATCTCTCTAGCCTTCTCCCCTACCCACTTAGTCTCCTGCAGGCAAGCTATACTAATCCTCCTCCTAATCATGGTATCAACTAGCTCCCTAGACTTACCCGTTAAGGTCCCTATATTCCAAGTTGCTAAGCGGATCCTATAGTTCTGGGCTAGCTTCTTTACCCGCGCTCGTCCAGGCACACGCGGGAACCCTTGCTCACTTATCACCACACCCGGGCGCCGATGTGGCGCCCCTTGCTCATTTTTCGAAGCACCCGAAGGCAGGCACAACGCGTCGCTTAAAGGGAACGCCCTAGCATTTCTCGTTGTAAGTTTAGGATTCATGTCATAGTGATCTAACGGGGCTTTTCATGTCGTAGATATGGATCGAAATTTGGATACGCTTGTGGGGATTCATTAAATATGTAAAGTAAAAGGTATTTTTACATGGAACTAAGTTAAAAAGTTCTCCCATAAAAATTTTACATAACTTCTAAGAGTTAAAAAATATATATTAGACTACAACTATTCATTGGTATAACCCTGTATAGGTCATACAGACCATAGCCCACCCATTATGTTTCACATGACACTAACATTTGCCCCTACGCAATTATCATGACCCAAGTACTTCTCAATATAAACAAGGACTTACGTGATATTAACGGCTCCAACCAGTATATTTCATACCCATTATAGTTGCACATTGAAAAAGAAAAGGTAGTAACAAAGTAGCAAATGTTGGGGACTTTGTCTCTTTCTCTTTCTTTTTCTTTTTCTTTTTCTTTTTCTTCTTCTTCTTAGAAAGATCCATTTTGTGCAGAGAAATCCAGTACGCAATTCACACTCACACCCATTTTGCTTCTTCAAAAATCGGGCATCCGTGCAATGCAGATCCTATCAAATAACTATATAAGCATATGAGAATTAACCTATATTTAGTTGGATAGAATTAATAGAATCAGCATTCTCATGTTTGGTTCACCAAAAGTCAAAGGAATGCTCATTTAGAGTTGAATCACCACTCACCCAAATAAAGAAATAATCATTCCATCACAAACTCAAGGAATCACCATAACATTTCATTCTTTTTTGTTCGTGAGACAAATCCAGACATATTTCATTAATTCAAATATAACACCATATCAACTTCAGAACCATAACAAAAGGTTGAGGTATCAGCTCTCTCCACAACAAACCCCCCCCCCCCCCCCCCTCCCTTCCTCCCTCTCCACTCTCTCTTACTTAACCCACTCTTCATACAGATCTCCAAATCTTCTACCAACTAAAACCAACAACCCCCCCCCCCCCTCCCCCCGCGGGGGCAATCTCTTTCTCACTCAAAACTCAATTTTCCTAGGGATCCCCAGGGCTTCTCTCTTTCTCCACTCTTTACAGAGATTGCTAGGGAAAGAATTCTGAGAGAGAGAGAGAGATTGATCCAATCTTTCAAAAGGTTGCTAAGAATAAAAATTCTTAAGAGAGAAAGAGGGGAGAGAGAGCATCAAGTAAACTATTTTTTCCTCTTGCACTTTTTGGTTACAAAAATAAGACCTAAATACCAAATTCAAATCATACCCTAATTCCTTGATTCCTATGCACAACCAAACATAGGAATGAGCAAGATCATTCCTAGAATCCCATTCAATTCCATTTTAGTCTTTATTTCATTCCATTTAAACATTGCTTCGATCGAACCAAAATAGCCTAAGGGGCAATACGGGGAACTAATGCTACTAAAGACGACTAATGCTTTGGGGCGTGATCATTCAAATTATAGCATATATTATTTAAAGCAAATACTACTTCATCCTAGAAAAATATGCAAATTCTACCTATAAAAAAATGCAACAGATTATAAATTCATTTTAGTAGCACCTCCAAGTATATTCAGACAATGGGCTCAGGATGAGTCACAGTTGGGACTTCCATCCCAAAGTTGCCAATATAGTTTTGGCATGTGGCACATAGTTTGATGTCGGCGTAGGATAAAGATTTTAAGCTAATCAAGACAAGTTAACTCATAACCATCAACGAACTTGGTAGAACATGTGGCAAGGTTAAAACTTGGGATTTGTTCAATTTGGCTAGTTCGGCATGACATTCAATGGTGGTACGGATACGGCAGCAACTTGTGGTAAGTTCCACTGGGTTATGCCTCCCAGGGAGAAAAACTCGACTGTGCCCCACTTCTCACCCCACCTGCCCAAACCAACCCCCACTTAACTTAAAAAGTTGAACTCGAGTCATGCACCATCTGCCTACAAAAGATAAGTTGGTCGTTTCTAGGTTTTGGATCAATGACAAAAGGTGAAGAGAAATCAAGAGGTGAAATCCCCTCCATCCAAATAGAAAGATGGTGTGACACATTCAATTGCCAAAGGATCTCTGAAATATCCTTCCCAATCAAGTCCAGCAAAAAAGTGAGCAGACAAAAGAGTATGCTGAAAGTAAATTTATACTGACTATGCCGGTGCAAAATTTCTTCAGGTACTTCGTGGATTTCACCACAACCCCCAAAAATTTCCTTCCCACCAACCAAGAGAAAGAGGGAACTTTCCCACCTACTTGATGTTAAAACCTGGTCTACTTAGCAAAAGAACTTTTTACCGAAGTAAAAACAGAAATATACGAAGAAGCAAATTTTTATAACCAAGAGTTATCAGGTGAACCAATCATGAGAAAAGATATTTTCACATAATACATCCATGTTCCCCTACGAAAACCCTTGTCAACATGTGATGGAGCATGAGAAAAGATATCTTCACATAATTCAGCTTATGGTGCAGAAATAATTCACGGTACTCACCACTGCAACCAGAAAGGCTGCCTTGAGATTTCCACAGGCTTCACAACAAGCTCTACTTTTCAGGAAAGGAAACCACCTGCCCAGAAATGAGAGTTATCAGGCGAACCAATCATCACCAAAACAGAATTTACCCCTCTGGTATAGCCAACATATGAGATCATATCACATTAGAGCACAAATTTACAGTTAATTAAACTGAAAAAAAGGTTCCATTGTGTAGGCTGATATGCCTTAATTACAAGAAAATAATGAGATCAGGAACAGAGCCAAACATGAATGGATGAGTCCGGAGAAAAAATTGCACTAAAAAAGAGTTTTACCTGTGCCAATTTCCACTAGCACCAGCAGAGAACCCAAATATATTTCCAACAGCCATCCACGAGCAAAATATGGCATTTGCAGAATTTCGTTGATCAGGACCTATCATAAGGAGCAAGGCATTAGCATTTAATGAAGACATCCACAGGTGGCACTTGGAACGTGGTGCTAGAACATCTATATCAGAATCAACAGTCTTTTTGAGGAATGGAGACTAAGTTCACACAACAAATCAGCCACAAGGGCTAGAGACTAGAGAGACAGAAGAACTCACCTGACAAATCAGCCAGAAGAGCACGTGCAGGACCCTGCAAAGAATGTAAATGCTGCTTTTTTTAATATATCCATGCAAGTATGATTGAAAAGAGACCAATTAAACTTGTTTAACAAGCCTACCTGCACAGTATTATTGGCAAGATCTAGCATCCAAAACCCAATGATAAAGATCAAAGCTGCTCTTGTTCGAGTACCTTTGAACGTTCTGCATTTGCATGAGTTGGTAACATATTCTTCCGCACACCAAAAAATAAAAACAGAAACAAACAAACTAGTCAGAATAGTGTAGCAATTACCGGCAATGCTCTTTTGTGTCCCCTAATAAATATCCAATATCTGCAGAGAACCCAATTATTATCACCTAAAAGAACATGCTTTAGTTAGCTGACATAAAGCAAAGTATAGAACCAGATGAAAAATAAATGTAAGATCGGCTAATGCTCACCGCTGCTGAGATCATGAGAGATCCAAAAAGAATAAACGGCCTTCTCCTTCCATATTTTGAAGTGCATTTGTCACTCCAAATACCCACACAAGGTTGAACCTGAACTTACAATGAGAAAACAAGTTGAGAAGATCTGATTCTAAACATTGTTAGACACGGGCAGGAGCTGAAAATTACAGATTCATCCAGTTGACAACTTTCTAAACTAAATGCACCAACATGTCAAACAAAAATAATTTACTTTGATAAAGAAAAAATTGTCAGCAGAGAGTTAGATATCTGCACACTGAATTGTAAATATCATAGCATACGGTTAGGCAACAACAAATATCATGCAGCGAAATCATCATACAAAAAGAAGGTGCCTTTAAAATAATAGTCCCAAAACTATATTTCGTGATCATTCAAGGTTTTCAAGGAAACTCAATGTTAGACAGCTCTATGGGATCTGCCTAAAGCTATCTAAATTGGATTTGTGTTAGGATTCAGAATGCAAACGTCTGTTAGGATTCAAAAAAGGTAAGAAATATATATTACGGCTCCTAGACGAAAAATGTGGGAGAGGGAATAGATCTTCAAGAAGTCATGTTGCTGGATTTTGCAAGATATAAATGTCAATCTTCTGTGTTACTATATTAAGGTAAAATCAAATCAAGGGGCCTATAGCTATTTGGATTCAAAAGAGAAGTCATCTGATTGGAAAGAAATAAGACTAGTAATTGCTATGTTCTTTTTCTAAGTTATACACCAGATCTCATGCAATGGAATCATCAGAAAATATAGCACACAACCTATGTGATTCAGGAGTACTCAGGCCATTGAAAATATATTTGCAGTGATCACCTACCACAAGGCCTGTAATAGGGCCGCAAAGCCAGATAAATGAAGAGAAAGCATGCTCTATTCCAAGTGTCTGCACAGAGTCAAAGGAAATAGAGTTACTAAATTATATAATATGTACGAACATGATGAAAGAAAGGGGAAAAAATTAGATGTGCATGACAACATATGCACCAATGCAGTTATGCAAGTACTAATATAAGCATCTGCTCGCATGTTTATGCATCTCGGTAACAGTTAAAAGCAAGGTCAATAGCATGATGAAAACCCAAGATCCAACAGTACATCTTAACAGATGCTGTTTAATTCAATCAAGCAACATGAACACTAGATTGCTTGTTTTTATCTTGTATAATTTCCCGAAGACTCGTCACCCTAGACAACGCACAAGACACACAACCATATCCTTCCTACCATATCACCTAGTAGACCCCCGTAAAACATTTAGCATCAATTTGATCACTGAGAAAATTGCCACCAGGAGAGGAGATAAGTAATTAAATTCTCCGTAAGCCACGTCTGTTAACAAAACTAAAATGTGGCCCACATGCACATATAATTTAAAATATATATGTTTAGCTACTAATAATACTATTTTGAGTCGTAAACATAAGGGTAACTTAAATTGAGAAACTACCCATGAATGAAGTGTATTGGTTTGATGGGTGTATCTAACTTCTCTCATGGCGGAAAGTTGATAGGAGTTACACAGGACTAGGGTCCAAGTCTATCTATAAATAAACCCTGTGATTACCATCAAATACACAGACGTTAAGTTAGATATAATAGACTTGAAATCCTTCTTCATTTTCTTTGTATACAGTTTCTCTATGAGAGTGAGTTTCTCAAGGCTCAAAACTTAATTAACAGGGTTGTAGGTATTATTCTGCTATAACAATCTTTGCTTTTCTCATTTTATAGCTTTCATGTGGTATCAGAGCCGTCCTTCTCCCATGTTTAGAATCATTGTGATCTTCTACAGAACAGTCGGATGGACACTAGTGTGTTGATCACCATGTGAGCCAGACTTCGTTATTGTTATTATGGTGAAGAAATTTTTGCATCGGCCAAATCTAATTATGGCCAAATATAGTGAAGAAAGTTTATTTTACTATTTTTGAGGCACATTTTGATTTTTTTTAATGGCATCACCAAGGCTTCAAACCATTTTGTTTCTCAACTTGTCTTTGACACACCACTCCATGGCTTTAAAAATTTTGGGCAATTTTGAATATTGCTCATGGAAATTGAAGCCCTCTCCTTTTTGTTTTGCCTTCAATTAAAGAAAATAGAAAAAAAACAAAACAAAACTTGGAGTTCTGTATTACTACTACTTCAAATTGATGATTTCTTTTGTCTTTATGAGTTCCATATTTTTCTATAGGTTTATGCACAAATATGTTGGCACAAGAGGAGAGAGGGGCTTAAGAAACCCTGTAAACAAATCATTCGTTTTAATTTCGTAAAAAAAAAAAATTTAATGTGTTTTTTTTAGACAATTGTGAATCTTGTCTTTTTCGGTCAAGTGGGTAATAGGATGGGCAAAAAAATCTATGTTTATTTGAGGCACAAGGTCAGACTCCACTTAGGAAATGCAATTCCTTGTTTAAGAGATGAGAATTTAGAGTTTGACCATACTTAGAATTATTGTTGTTTCATGTCACATCATGGACTATTTCTACAATATTTGTTACTATTAAAAAAATTACATTATCAATGTAGCTTATGGACACCATTAGAATTTAAGGGCCATGTATTTTTAAGTCTCCTAATTGTGTTGGTGTAGTGGCCCAATGTGATGAAGGATATAAAATTTTATGGGTTTATCAATTCATGAATTGTTACATCCCTTCTTGAGTTTTACTTGGCATTTATAATTTCACAAAATGACAAAATTGATGTGCAGAAAGTATATTATTGTGTCAATTTGGTTTTCCAGTAAAGGGCTATAAGTTTCTTTTTTTTTGCTAACAAGGCTTGTGTATATGTTGGGGGGCATTAATTACATATATTATGGTTAACTTTATGTATAATGCAAAGCCTTGGAAAATTAACATTTATTGTGCATTAGGATCTGTTCATGTACATGATTATGCCATTCTAAGAATTATTCATCTTAAAAATAGCCACAACACCTTAAGAACTGATTTTTATAATCACATAAGTTGAATTTGGCATTTTCATATTGCAATTAATTTTGTGAAATCCACTAGTCTTACTAATAAAGTATAGCCAATCTAATATAGTTAGTAACCTCTACCCGCAGCAAGGTTTAGATTATGCTAAATGAATGTAACATTGGTTTATTCATACATTAGTTGTTTTAAAGCACTAATAAATATATTCTTGAAAATTGCAATTTTAGCTACCCCTTTGCTTGCCAATGAGTCTACCCGAATTGCACTCAGTAATGGTGAGAACTTTTCAGAATGGAAGAACAAAATCTTGTTGACATTAAGGTGCATGATCCTCGATCTGGCACTTCGTGTGGATGAACGAGAGTTCCATTGCTGATAGAATGCTTCTGAGAAGTGGGATCGGTCCAATAAGTTGAGTCTAATGCTAATAAAGTGTCATTTCAGTCAGAGTATTAGGGGTTCAATCCCACATTCTAATAAGGGCAAGGACTACATGGCGGCTATTCAAAAGCAATTTGTTAGTTCTGACAAGGCATTGGCAAGCACCCGATTGAAAAAGTTACCAAGCATGAAGTATACCAACACTAGGAGTGTTCGTGAGCACATCATGGAAATGAGGGACATTGATGCTCGTTGTTAGAATATGTTTTTATTAGTAGTTGACGTTTGTCCCACATCGCCTATCTTAGTCATGTAATGTGGAACTCATTAATATAAATAATATTGTCTTGTGTTAGGGTTAGTTAACACCCTATACACTTTCTCTCATCTCTGATAACATGGTATCAGAGCGGGATCGTATTCCACCCTAGCTCTCCTAATCCTAGCCTAGATAAACCCTAAATCTAAACCCTAAACCAAGTCGTAACCTTAAGCCGTAATCCTAAACCCTAAACCTCCCTTGATCAGCCGTAGCAACCTCCTACTGCCGCAACACCCTCCTGATGTTCCGTTTGTTTTCTGTTGTTTTCAGCCACCAAGATCAGCCCCACACTCAGCCGCTGTCTGTTCACCAAACGCCAATCCACCAACCGCTCCACACTCAGCCGCCTCAGCCCCTGGCGTCTGAATCTCAGCCGCCTACAGCCCTGGTGCCTTAGACCCACCTCTGACCGCCTCTGCCGCCCACCGTATGCAGTTCCGTCTGCCGCCAACCGTCTGCTGACTCCTTCAGCCATTCCGCCTGGGTCAGCCGCATGCTGCACTCTCTGTTGTCTGCCATTCCGCATGCTGCACTCTTCTGTTGTTTGCTGATCCGCCCTCTGTTCTTCACCTTCTGTTTGCTGTTCTCAGCCTTCTGTTTGATCGCTTGTTGCTGCTGTGTTTGCCGCCTCTGTTCTACCCTCTGGCTGCTGTTCCACGTTTGCCGCCTGTTGCTGTTACTGTTACAGGTTCCGTTCTTGATTTCAGTATCGTTCGAATAGAGATTAATGCTTTATGTTGGGTATTAGTCCTATCTCTATGTTCCGTTATTGAGGTGTGTTGGTTGATGAAGAATAGTAACAGTCGTATGTTCTTTAAGCCGGATCCATTGATTATCTCAGTTATTCAGGTGTAAAGCTGTTTACTTTGTTGCTTCATTTTTTGTTTGGTGGATTTTGAGGCCGTAGTTGAGTATCTGTGATTTGTTGGTGATTATTTGTGTTGTTGCCTGTGTTTGACACAATGTCCGAAGATAAGTCTGCGTCTGGTACTACTTCTTCTTCGGAATCTGCTACTACTGGTAGTTTATTGAGTGGTTCTCGGCCTCGTGATAGGCGGTCTATTACGTCCACACCATTAAATGGGGGTAATTATGTTCTTTGGGCTAAAGCTGTCGAGATATATTATATGGGTGAGTCTGAGGAATCCTATCTCATTGATGATCCTCCAGCTACTACTACCTCGACATATAGGGCATGGAAAGCAGTTGATGCCCGTGTTCGTTCAGAGTTATGGAATAGCATGACGGAACAGGTTGCTAGTTCTCTGATATTTTGTGATACAGCTAAAGAGGTGTGGATACAGGCGAAAGAATTATATTCAGGTGTAGACAATCTCCGTCGTACGTATGATCTTTATCAGTCCTTCTTTACTATCTCTCAGGGTGATGATCCTTTTGAGGAATATTATGCTAAGTTTCGGCGTATTTGTAATGAATTGGATATATGTGAGCCTCTTTCTGTTGATATTCAAGTTATGCGGCGCCAGCGTGACCGTATGAGAGTCACTCGTTTTTTATCTGGTGCATCATCAATCTTTGATTCTGTGGGTAATCAGATTTTGGGGACTCGTGACTCACCTCCTCTCAGTGAGGTATTTAGTCGTCTCCGCCAGTCGTCGACTATTTCTGCCCCATCTTCTGTATCGACTTCTGGGCGTTCTGCTTTGACTTCCGCTGTTTCTGATGGCTCTGCCTTCTTAACTAGTCGTGGCCGTGGTCGCGGCCGCGATCCGGGTCATGGTTATGGTGGTCGTGGTGATTCTGGATCCAATGGTCGTACTTCTAGTCGCGGTAGTGTTAGTCATGGTCGCACGTCAGGGGAGGTAGTTCTGGTGGCCGCGGTGGTTCTAGTCGTGGCCGTGGCACCCGATTTTGTACCCATTGCAAGGGTACAAGTCATACAGTGGATTATTGTTATGATCTTCATGGTTTTCCTCAGGCTCATCAGGTTGCTCATTCTGAGGATACTGGACAGTTTACTCACTCTTCTGCCAACAGCAGTGTGACTATCTCAGCAGAGGAGTACCAGCGGCTTACGTCGATTCAGCCTTCTGCCGCTGCAGCTTCCCCTTCCACGGCTACGTTTGCTCAGACAGGTCCCTCTGTTACTTGTGTTGCCTCCTCTTTTTCTTCTCCTTGGGTTATTGATTCTGGTGCTACTAATCATATGACTGGTACTTCTAAATTCTTTTCTACTTGTCAATCTCTGGATAAAACCTTTCATGTCACCTTAGCAGATGGCTCCACTACTAAGGTTACTGGTTTGGGTTCGGTGCCTGTCTCTCCATCATTTACTTTAAATTTTGTATTGCATGTTCCTCGTTTACCCTTTAATCTTGTGTCCATTAGCCAACTTACAAAATCCTTAAATTGTTCCGTCACATTTCTTCCTCATGGTTGTGTCTTTCAGGATCTCAAGACGGGGAGGAAGATTGGTGGCGGTGTTGAGCGTGGTGGTCTGTATTATCTCACCGATCATATTTTTACCCAGCCAGTTGCTCTTCAGTCATCAGAATCCGCATATCAACAACATTGTCGACTTGGTCATCCATCCCTTCAGAATTTGAAGCGTCTAGTGCCTTCATGTGGTTTTCTTAAGGAGTTATCTTGTGAAATCTGTGAGTTTAGTAAACATCATAGAGTGTCTTTTTATCCTAGGGTTGACAGTCGTGTGTCGAGTCCTTTTCAGTTAGTGCATTCAGATATTTGGGGGCCCATGTCGGTGCCCAATATTTTTGGTTTTCAGTACGATGTTATTTTTGTAGATGATTTCTCTCGTATTACATACCTTTATCTTATGAAAGAGAGATCTGAGTTGCAGACTGTTTTTAAGTCATTTTACATGGAAATAAAGACTCAGTTTAATACCTGCATTCGTATGTTTCGTTCTGATAATGCGCGCGAATTTTTTCATAGTACTGTATCTCAATTTTTTGATAATCATGGGATTCTTCACCAGTCATCTTGTGCTCGAACTCCACAGCAAAATGGAGTCGCCGAACGCAAGATTCGACATTTATCAGAAGTAATGCGTGCTTTGTTATTTCAAATGAAGGTTCCTAAGTCTTATTGGAGTGACGCAGTTCTTACAGCATGCTATTTGATCAATCGTATGCCCTCCACCGTCCTTGGAGATCAAATACCCCATACGGCCCTGTTTCCCGGCCGTCCTCTCCACTCATTACCCCCTCGGGTTTTTGGGTGCACTTGCTATGTTCATGCGCTTGATCCCGACCGGAGCAAACTGGACCCACGGTCCGTTAAGTGTATTTTTCTTGGGTACTCTCGGACTCAAAAAGGGTATAAATGTTATTCTCCGTCTTTGCGTCGTCATTTTGTATGTGCTGATGTCACATTTAATGAGTCTCTTCCTTTTTATTCTGAGCATGACACTCCCACTGTTTCTCCTGCATCTGCGTTTGTGCTACCTATAGCTGTCCCGTCTGCTTCTGTCTCTCCACCAAAACCTTTGCAGGTATATGTGCGTCGCCCTAAACCTCCCTCAGTGCCATCCCAGCCAGCATCATCTCAGCCAGAGTTACCTCCATCAACGCTACCTCAGCCAGCAGACCCACCTTCGCCCGCCACTCCGCCTTCTCCTCCGTTGAGAGATCCTGATCTTCTTGATGACCGTCCTATTGCCCACCGTAAAGGTATTCGGTCTTGTACTCTCCATCCTATTGCTCAGTTTGTTTCTTATCATCATTTATCACCATCTTTTCGTGTTTTTACCACTTCGGTCTCTTCTGTTTTCGTTCCTACCACTGTTCAGGAGGCCTTGTCTGTGTCTGAATGGCGGCAAGCCATGGAGGATGAGATGTCTGCTCTTCATCATAATGGCACTTGGGAGTTGGTTCCTCTTCCTGCTGGTAAGACTACTGTTGGCTGTCGTTGGGTATTCACTGTCAAGTATCTTCCTGATGGCACTGTTGAGCGCTACAAAACTCGTCTTGTTGCCAAAGGCTACACCCAAACTTATGGTGTTGATTATTCCGAGACGTTCTCTCCTGTTGCCAAACTTGGTTCTGTTCGGATTCTTATCTCTCTTGCTGCGAATCTGGGTTGGCTATTGTTCCAGTTGGATGTCAAAAATGCCTTTCTTCATGGGGATCTTCAGGAAGAAGTTTATATGGAGCAACCACCTGGGTTTGTTGCTCAGGGGGAGCGTACTCAGGTATGTCGACTTCGCAAAGCTCTTTATGGCCTCAAGCAGTCCCCTAGGGCCTGGTTTGACAAGTTCAGTGATGCTGTATTGAGATTTGGCATGCATCGTAGTCAGACTGACCATTCTGTGTTTTCTCTAACTTCTACTCGAGGGAAAGTATTATTGATTGTATATGTGGATGATATTATCATTACTGGTGATGACCAGCAAGGTATTGGTGAGCTAAAAACCTTCTTACATCAGCAATTCCATACTAAGGATTTGGGAAAACTTCAGTATTTCTTAGGTATTGAAGTGGCCCGATCCAAAGAAGGTATTAGCTTATCACAGAGGAAATATGTGCTGGATATTCTTGAAGATACAGGTTTGTTGGGAGCTAAGCCTGTTGAGACCCCTATGGACCCCAATGTTAAACTTTGTGTGGACCAGGGGGAGCTACTTCACAATCCTGATCAGTATCGTCGGTTAGTTGGTAAGTTAAATTATCTCACCATTACACGTCCGGATATCTCGTTTGTAGTTAGTCTGGTGAGTCAATTTATGTCCACCCCTTGTCATCCACATTGGGAGGCTGTCCTCAGAATTGTGAAGTATCTTAAGTTACATCCAGGACGTGGTCTGTTGTATCGAGCCAGTGGACACTTACGTGTTGAGGGATTCACTGATTCTGATTGGGCAGGAGGACCATCTGATAGGAGATCTACTACTGGATATTGTGTCTTTCTTGGTGGAAATCTTGTTAATTGGAAAAGTAAGAAGCAGACAGTGGTTGCCCGGTCTAGTGCAGAAGCAGAGTATAGAGCAATGGCGCACACCACATGTGAGGTTGTATGGTTGAGGTCGTTTCTTGAAGAGATTGGGTTCAGTGTTCAGTTGCCCATGCAATTGTATTGTGATAATCAAGCAGCTATTCACATTGCTTCCAATCCGATTTTTCATGAGAGAACTAAACATATTGAGGTTGATTGTCATCTAGTGCGTGAGAAGTTGACTGGTGGTGTGATAGCTACTCCATATGTGTCTACTGGTGCCCAGTTAGCTGACATGTTCACCAAATCATTATTCAAGCCGTGGTTAGAGTTGTTGTATAACAAGCTGAGACTCTTTGATATTTATTCTCCAGCTTGAGGGGGAGTGTTAGAATATGTTTGTATTAGTAGTTGACGTTTGTTCCACATCGCCTATCTTAGTCATGTAATGTGGAACTCATTAATATAAATAATATTGTCTTGTGTTAGGGTTAGTTAACACCCTATACACTTTCTCTCATCTCTGATAACACTCGTCTTTTTTTTTTTGCTAAGTGATAACACTCGTCTTAAGTCCCTAGAGGTTGAAATTTCTGAGTCCCCTGTCCATTTCATCCTCAATTCTCTCTCTACGTATACGGACCTTTAAGATCTCTTGCAACACACATAAGGAGAAATGGTCAATTAATAAACTTCTGAACATGTGTGTTCCAGAGGAGGAGAGTTGAAGTACGAAAATGTGCAAAGTACTCAATGATGCATAAAGCATGACAAAAAAAAAGGGCAACGGTGTCTATAAAAGTAAGAAGCATAGAAACTTGTTATTCAAGCATAATGGCAAGAAGGTTGCGTTCTTCTTCTGCAAGAATAGTAGACGCATGAAGAAAGATTGCCCTACGTATAAAGATTGGCTCAACAAAAAAGGTAATCTCATATCTCTTGTGTGTTATGAATCGAATTATGTTAATACTTAATACTCACCAACATGATTGGTGGATTGATTCAGATTCAACAATTCACATTGCCAATCCTCTGCAGGGCTTCCTCAACCTATGGAGACCAAGGGGAAGTGAACAAAGCATCTATTTCACACGTCAAAGTTGTTGGAACATTCAGACTTGTTTTGAAAAATGGTTATGTTCCGAATCTTCAAAAGACTTTTTATATTCTGCAATTCTTTAGGAATTTGGTTTTTGTTTCTAGATTAGCACTACTTGGGTTTAAATTTCAGTTTGTTTCTTCAATTTTTTTGTTTGTTTAAAGACTGCTAAAGTAGGATGTGGAACTTTGTTTTTGGTTTGTATAAATTAAATTAAATTTGGATCCTATCTTTGAACAAAGTCTTTGAAACTTTCATGGTGGTACTGGCACTAAGCTTAACGTTGTTGATGAAACTTCTTTGGCATAGGAGATTTGGACATATCTCCATTGAGAGAATTACAAGGCTAGTGAATGGAGTTCTTTTGACTCTAAATTTTTTTAATTTTGGGACTTGTGTGAACTGCATAAAGGGAAAGAAAACCAACAAGTCCACTAAAACTGCCAAAGGGTGTGAGGAAATTCTTTGAATCATACTGTGTGGACCATTTATTCCTCCTTGTCTGAACGGTCAAAAATATTTTCTCATATATTGATGACTATGTAATAGATGTATCTCTATCTCCTACACAAGAAGACACTAAATGCTTTTAAAGCATATAAAGCAAAGGTAGAAAAACAAACAGAAAGAATGACAAGTTGTGAGGCCAGACAAGGGTGGAGAATATTATGAGTTACACGGAATCAAGACAATTACTTGGTCCATTTGCTAAGCTCCTTCAAGAAAAAGACAGGTACACCACAACAAAATGGTGTAGCGAAAAGAAGAAACCGTACACTTATGGATATGGTAAGTAGCATGCTCAGTTATTCTAATAATCTTATCAATTTATGGAGTGAAGTTTTGAAAATAGCTGTGTATCACTTAAATAGGATTCCATCCAAGACTATTATCAAAACGCCATTGAATTATGGAAAGGATGGAAGCCAAGTTTAAGACACTTACACGTAAGGGGTTGTATTGTCACGCACACCTAGAATTGTTGAGGCTAGAAATGCTAAGTTTATTGAGAATGTTGACATTAGTGGGAGTAATCCTCCAAAGATTGAATGGGAGGAATCACAGGATTCAGATATACCAACCGTGAATAGAGATAAATTAGTTGCCTTTCAAGATAATCCACTGATTATCCTTGAAGATCAACCAATTCATGACAAACCTCCACCTCAAGAGGAACAAGTCAACGTACAAGCCCACAAAATACCAATGAGATTGTAGAAGTAAGGAGATCCTAAGAGTCGGAAGACCTAGAATTTTTGGTGACTACCTTGTATGCCTAATGGAGTCTCTAACTTTAATGTTGGACCTAAAGATGATCCTGTGTCATTTTCAGATGCCATAAGTAGTGATGATTCAAAACCTTTGGTATGATGCAATGAAAGAAGAGAGAACTCTATTGGCAAGAATCAAGTTTGGAACATTGCTGAGTTCCCTAAGGGAGTCAAAGCCATTGGCTGTAAGTGGGTTTATATAACCAAGAAAGGACTCAAAAGGTACGTCAACGACATAAGGGTAGACTTGCAACCAAAGGTTTACTCAACAAGAAGGGATATATTACCATAATACATTTTTCCCAGTTTCAAAGAAGGATTCGTTTAGAATCATCATGGCCTTAGTGGCTCATTTTGATTTAGAGTTACATCAAATGGATGTAAAAACAGCATTTTTAGATGGGAATCTTGAGGAAGAAGTATACATGAAACAACCTGAACGATGTGGGTCTAACAATGATAGCCACCTAGTTTGCAAGCTCAAGAAATCCATCTATAGGCTAGAACAAGCCTCCGGCCAATGATATTAAAAATTTCACAACATAATTACTTCATATGCATTTACGGAGAATGTTGTGTATAAATGTATTTACCTTATGGTCAGTGGGAGAAAATACATTTTCTAAATCCTATTTATGGATGGCATTTTTTATTTGCAACTAATGATTTGAGCTTGGTGCATGATACAATTTTGAACCGGAAGATATGGGTGAAGCCTCTTTTGTCATTGGCATAGAGATTCGCAGAGATAAACCTTAAAGAACTTTAGGATTGTCTCATAAAACCCACATTGAAAAGGTTTTGGAGAGATTCAAGATGAGTGAATGCACTCTTAATGCAACACCCATTTTAAAAGGTGCCAAATTTAGTTTAAATCAATGTCTGAAAAATGATTTGGAGAAGGAACAAATGATGAGTATTCTTTGTGCATCTGTCATAGGCAATTTAATATATGCTTAGAATTGTACAAGACCTGACATTGCATTTCTGCAGTTGAAATGCTTGAAAGGTACCAAAGTAATCCAAAAATGGACCATTGAAAAATGGCCAAGAAGGTCATGAGGTACTTAAAGGAAACCAAGGATTATATGCTTGGTTACAAGCATGCTGACTATCTTAAAGTTATTGGATACCCAAATTCGGACTTCGCAGATTGTCAAGACTCCAAAAAGTCCACTTTACGATATGTCTTTAGGCTAGCTAGAGGCACTATTTCATGGAAGAGTGTCAAGGAGACGATTGTTACTTCCTCTACCATGGAAGCAAAGTTTATAGCGTGCTTTCAAGCAACATCGCAATATTTAGTTAAAGAATTTCATCACACGGCTTCAAATTATGGATTCAATTCCAAGCCATTAAGAATGTATTGTGATAATACGGATGCAGTTTTCTTTTCAAACAACCACAAAAGTGGCAGTTGAAGCAAACATATTCACATAAAGTATCTTGCTGTAAGAGAGCAAATCAAGAAGCAAGAAATCATTGTTGAGCATATCAATACTAACATGATGGTAGCAGATCCCATGACCAAAAGAGTCTCTATAAAGGTGTTTTCCCAACATGTACAAGACATCAGACTGTCTAATTAGCCCAATATTTGTTTAGTTCTGATTTTGTGATTACAATTTAATAGTTATTAATGCAAGCATCTTTTTGTGCATATAAAGAACTGGTGATGTGTATAGTCTGATGGGACTAGTGGTCCATGGGGACCATTTAACCCAGAATGACTCATTGGAAGTTATTCAAAAGGGATAGTACATAGAAGGAAATGCTCACTTTAGAGCAAAACTATCATGATCAGTGTATTACAGCTCTCGATAAGTTTTGGGTAGTTTTTTGTTATAGCATATTCAATATTCTCATAAGTTATCTTAGTTCAGTAAATGCGCCATGTGTGCCAACTTGGATAATATAAGCGACGTCTCCTAATGAGACTAAAGTGTGGCCCACATGCATATTTAATTTTGTAAAAATATGTTTAGTTAATGATGATATTATTTTGAGTCCAAAACATAATAGTAAATTAATAAAGAAACTACCCACTACAGGAGTGGTTCGATGGGTGTATCTAACTTCAATGATGGTGGGAAGTTATTAGGAGTTACGCAACATTGGGGTCCAAGTCTAACTATAAATGAAGCTTGTGATTACCATCAAAATACACAGACATTAAGTTAGATAGAATTGACTTGAAATCCCTCTTCCTTCTCTTTCCATACAGTTTCTCTGTGAGAGTGAGTTTCTTCAAGGTTCAAAGCTTAAACAACATGGCTGGAGGTGTTATCTGCTGCAACAATCTTTGTTTTTGTTATTCTATGGCTTTCAACTATTTGGTTGGCTATTGTTGTAGTCTAGAAATAAATGGCCCTAATTTGCTAAATTATAGCAATGATGCGCTAGTTTTGTCGGTCACCAGCTTCTTATGGAGATGGCATGAACAATATTTTTGAACTAGAAATCCCCACCGACACATTAAGCTACAGCTAAACCTGGTGCCAAATTATTGTAAAAGATAGCAATAGCAACCCAAATAACTTGCCATTCAAGATGCTCTTTACGTACGTTTCCATTAGGTGATTTACGTTTTCCTGCAGCATCACTTAAACTAATGCTAAAATGCTGATCTATTTACTTTCGGGCGCTTCCTCTGACATAGCTCCAGAAGCCAATAACTTTTTCCAAAGCATAGTGATGCTTGTCTCTACAAGTCCAAAACTACGATTAGCTAAAAATGGAAAAATGATTCTACAAATCAGACCTGAATATAAGGAGTGAGGAGAGAGAGTTGCAAAGCCCAGCCAAATTGGACACCGGCGGCGACAGTACAACTGAGAATCAATGTCAATAAACTGGTGTGCTCCGGTGGAGGAGGATGAGGGGGCGGAGAAGAGCCGGAGGACACATCGGAGTAGATCCCGTTAGAAACCGTTGATTTATCCCCAAACTCAACCCGATTATGCTCGTGATGATTACTTTTATATAGATGAGAGTCGTCCACCCCCGCCAACTCCACCTCCGCGTCTTGTCTCAAATTCTTGTACGGCAACCGGATCGATACTGCATCCATCTTGTTATTATCCCCGAACAAACTCATTCACTCGCTATCATATAGATGGATCTAATAATTTTGGTGTGACTATTTGTAGATCTGAAGAGATCAATTCTCGGGGTTCGAAATCTACAGAGAGGAGAGGAAGGAAGGAAGGAAGGGGGGTGGAGGGAGATTTGACCAAATTAAGGCGGGTGTGCGAGCAATGGGGACAAAATTGATTTTTACGGAAGGTATTACAGGAGTATTATATGCTTAGTAAGAAATTTCGTAAATTTATGCTTACATATTTTATTTCATCATCTCGGGATATTAATGGAAAAAAATTTTAAAATGAGGGGAATTAAAAATAATTACATAATATAGCTCTAGTTTTTTTGTTTTTAACAAACATTTAGAATTTTTGGTCAAAATTTTGACTTATTAGATTTCGCCCGTAAGAATGACTAATAATTTTTTTTAAATCGATCACAAAAATAATGACTAGTGATATCATAAATTGGACAGTGGCTTTTTGTATTCTCTTGGTTCCTACACACAAAGACCTTTCAACTATCAAGTTAGATATATATTGAGAGATGGAATATTTTTTGGATAAATCAGTATAAAATTAAAATAAGCTAAGTGAATAAATAAGTTTACAAGAAGTATACCCAAGAAACTATAAGAAGAAAAAAGAAAAGAAAGAGTAAAAGAAAAAGAACGAATTCTTAAATCCTCGAAGAGATAGTGTGAGAAACCAAATAACCTATAACAGCTAGACACTATAAATAGTGCCAATACTCTAAATGAGAATTCTTGGGATGAACATTGTTGGAAAAAGTCCACCTAATATCTAAGCGAGTATGAGTTACAAAATACAAGAGGCATACCCCGAGGACATAAGATGTAAACAAAAGATTCCATATTACAAGGGGCATACTCCAGGTTTTGATAAAGTCAATCACAAAATAGAGAGTGGATGACCGAACTCCAGATCCGATAAGACAACAAATGATAGTATAAGCTCCCACGAGACAATCATGAACAACATAGATAGTAAAAGCACAAAGCCTCTCTTCGTCAAGATCCATACTGAAACTAAAACAAGAAAGGAAGAATTAGAGCTGCCAATTGTCAACATGCCACAAATGATGGCCGCCACTAGGAACCTTTGGTAAGGAAAGAACCCTTGAGCGAACATTTACAATGATACTAGCAGTAACAACATGATAATGTTTGATAATGTTCTAAAATTTACCCAAATTACGCTCAATCCATGTACGATAAATAGTGAAAGCAAGTTCCTAAGCAAGTTGCTTAAACTTTTGTCCTTACATGCTTGATTTAAAATAGAAAGCTAACCATGCCAACTAAAAGCATGCCAATTGACATTAAGCTTAGAGGACATATAATCTCAATGTTAGGGATCGACTTTCGAGACCCAATGATGAACGCACACAGATTATATAACAAAAAAAATATAAAATCCTACTAGGCGGAATTAGGGTTTATAACTTCGAGATCTCTCTGGTTTGATCTCAACAATCTTCACAATTTGATCCTGATCGAACTTTGATCACTGCTGGAATGATTTTACTCGATTGACCTCGAGATCTTTTATCATAATCCTATTGCACCTTAATCACGAACTAAGTATGGGCTCTTTGCCTTCACAAAATCTCTCTCAACATTTTGAGTATTAAGTTATGTGTTTGACCTAAAAGGCATAGCAGTGTATATATAAGCCACGATAGGGACCTTCAGGAGAAGTATAGGTCGGGCTTCCTATATAATTCGGAATTCTTAGTCTAACCCAAATTAATTTCGAATTATATAAATTATAATTCATACCACTAAAGAATTATAATTGCACTCCCTTCCCGTATCTCAGAATTATATTTCGAACTACATGTTATTAAATGCTTATTTATCCCCCCATGTTACGATTATAGATACCCATTCATTAAAATAAATTATTGATAATTTATTTAATCAACATCTGTAAAATTCCTTGAGACCTTCCACTTAACTTATTCGTTATGTCGGATACTAATATTGACCTGCAGGGTTTGACATAATCGAAAGTTATAACCTTTCTCTAGAGAATATCATCAATCCCTATATCAGGACATGGATTCCATTAACAATTAACAATTGTTATATACTTAATATTGTGACTTAACTCATCGAGACTATTAGCCCATCGAGGGGTGAATTTCAACTTTGAGGAGTTTGTTAATCATCTTATGCTTGGGAAGTCCATCGACGTCCTCTAAGACAGGTTGGTCATGGACCTCGATCGAGTGCACCTATTTTCCTTTTTCTTCTCTCCTTAGAAACATCAACATACACTCCCTGGTAGTAGTTTGGCTTCCTCTTATGATATGGATGTATGATGTTGGAAATTTGATCTTTTGATGAATGGTTGACGAAACCGCCCCTACACTAGAGATCCAACCTCTCCCCATAGTCACATTATACACTGACGCCTGACGGGATGACAAGCACTAAGAACTCGCATACCTTCGTTATGTTCCCTATTTTTACTCGCAACACAATTTTTCTAAACGGCTCCTCTCTTGCAGTTAAACTCATACAAAGGCGTGTTGACGACTGTGAGGTTTGAGGATTTAAGACCAATCTTCTCAAAAGAGTTGTGGAGCATTATGTCCGCGGAGATCTTTATATCTATGAGCACCTATTGTGCCTCGTAACCATTTATGCACAAGGTTAACACTAATGGATCGTTGTGAGGATATTCGACTCCATCATTTCCTTTATTGCCAAAAGAGATGCTCTGTGTGCATAGGTTGCTCAGCCAGTCACCACTATGCTAAACTAATGGGCTTTCCTCTTCTTTTAGCCATTGTTTATTTGCCTTTTGAGATCCACCATCTTTTTGGGCTCGGGCGCCATTGTGATAACTCTTACTACTCCGAATGGCTCTGAGTGTGAACTCTCTCTTCTGTTCCTTTCTTGCCCATGGTGATTGTTTCCTTGTCGCTTGTCCAAGAACTTCCTATGGTGACCATGATGAGATAAGTCATCAAGCCAACTTTTGAGAGAGTAGCATTTCTCCGCTGTATGGCCATAGTCCTTGGGGAAATCGCAGTGCAGTTTTGGATCTCGTTTGCTTGGGTATCCTCCTATAGGCTGGGGGCACAGTTGTAAGCTTCCTTCTCGATCTTTTGGAAGATTTTTGACAACAGTAAGTTGAACTTCGATTTATACTTCTTCTCTTTTCCTTTGATCAGTTTCGCAATCTGCGCTTCCTCTTTTGAATTCATGTGTGCTGGTGCGCCGCTCCTTTCGACCACCGTGATTGTCCTGACTCTTCTTGTCCGTCTTTTCCTTTTTCTCCTTCCGTCTTCCTTCTTCTTAATGTTGTTCTTTGATCGAGAGTTTGTCTTCAACATCGACAAACTCATCGACCATCTTCATGAGCGACTGGAGGTCCCTCGACTTCTTTAGGGTCAACTCCCTTTGTAGCTTTGATTTGATGGTTAACCCCATTTTAAATGTTCTTACAAGGAATACGTCTATTGTAAAGACCTGGAAAATTATTCTTTTAATATTAAATATTCGGAACTTGACAAGGTATTTGATAATGCATGACTTGGGTAATATGAGTTCGGACCCATGTGTGTAATATAGTTTTGGTACTTGATCTTGGCATGTTGTATAATATAGGGAGAAAGTGTAATTTACCCATTTTGTGATATAAAAATCAGATTTATACTTTACCAACTCACTTTCTCTCTCTTCCAATCTCTCCCGTACGTCTCTCTCTCCCTAACTCTCAAACTCTCTCTTCACAAACTTGTAAAATCGGAGACCTTCCACTCCGAATTTCAAGAAACACAAAGAATGAATGATGATCTATGCGGCAAGGGCTTCATATCAAGCTCGGGATTGATGGTTCTTGCGGAGTAATGGAGGAGATCGGTTTTTGGCTAGAAACTTTCTTGAAGCTTAATTTTGAGGTAGGATTCATGTTAAACTTTTGATTTAAGTTGTGTAATACATTGTGATATTGTTCTTAGTTTTGAATCCTATGTTTCTTTTGGGGTGAAAAGTCATTTGGGTTGTTTTTCAGAAATTTTGGGATAAGTTTTACCAAGAACACCAAGAACAAAATGAACAAAAAGAAAATCTAAAAATTTAAAGCACGATTCTGTACTGTTCATGTGTTCTGAGACACGTCGAGGCCGAATAGGGAAAAGTGTATAATTAAAAAGTTGTAGCTCTCGGAATTCTCTTAAAGTTTCATATATAAAACGTCTCAATCGGAGTTCGGGATGAGAAGTTACGGCCAAAATACCAGAACTGTTCACGACCGGACAAAATCATTTCTGGACTGTTTTTGGACAGACCAGTTCCCGAGTCTGTCTAGAGTTTTTGGCAGCTTAGATTAACCCCAGACCTTTACGGTGACGTAGCCTAAGGTCTTAGCTAAATTTAGACACAAGAATGAACATTTTCTGACGGGTAGATCCTTGTAGATTGCAACTTTAGTAAACGGTGACAGATTTGCTATCTCACTTTCTTTTGTGTTTTTATCCTATTTACGACGTGTCTTAGACTTTGGGTTACACATTAAAATTGTTCATAATAGCTTGAAGTGTGATTATGTTAAATTCTTATGAATTTTGGGAAAGGGTTGTTATGCCTTTGTGGGACTCATAGACTAACGGAAACCAAGAACACTGTGATGGGCATTCACGGTTTATTTATCCGTTCTTTTTTTATATACTTGCTAAATCCGTGTAATAGAATGTGGAGTATTGTGTCATAGTTGTGGACTCGTTTAAGGAGACATATGGGGTATTGTGTTGTAGTCGTGGATTGCGGAATGGAACATGTGTGGAGCTGTGTGGTGTGATATGAGGTTCGAGGGGTCATGAGTTTTGATGATGACGTGTGTGTAGTCATGTGTTATGATAGTGGTATATGTGTGGTCATGTTACTCTAAGTTGGTGTTTGGTTTGTATTGGATACTTTTAGGCTTCGAAACAAGCTTGATTTTATTATTGAGGCACGTGTTGATGTCGTGTTTATCTTAGTTAGGGGTAGTGGTGATTTTCATTGGGTTTTGTACTTGGTTTTGAGTATTGTCTTGGTATAAAAACATGTTAGTAGTCGGGGGCAGTGTAATGTGACACATGAATGGTTGGATATCTTAAATCGTGGTCATGTGTTGTGGTTGAGGCCCACGTATACGGTTAGATGTCGTGGTGGTGACACGTATGTGCTTTTATACGCTGGATTCGCAATTATTGTTGGATGGGTATTCTTGTGATGATGTTGGCGGGAGTCCGTGATGCGAGAAAATGACTTACAAAACTCTAAAAGTTTGTGTATGAATCGTGAGTTAGGGACCTCCTACATCTATTATGCGTGTACGACTTGTTTCTGGTGGTCTATGAGGTTGGGTGTTAGTTTAGAGCTTGATATTTGAAGTTGGAAAAATCTGTAGAAAAGTCGTCAGTCTCTGCTACTACCAGTAGTATTGGGTTTTCACCTTTTGTCCATTTTTGGCAGTGTGTTTTACTACCGGTAGTAGTTGCGGTAGTAGTTGCGGTAGTGGTTCTGGTAGTAGTTGTGGTAGTAGTTCTGGTAGTAGTTGCGGTAGTAGTTGCGGTAGTGGGTTCTGGTAGTAGTTGCGGTAGTAGTATCTGTACTACCGGTAGTAGCGACTGTACTACCGGTAGTAGAGCCAGTTTTACCACCTTTTTCATATCTTTCGTTTATTGAATAATTATTAAAGATTTAAATTGTTGGCCTCTAAGGGAAATATTTGCACTTATTCTTTGTCATACATAGATGATGAATACGTGATTTCGGGATTTCCTTTGATGGTTGTGCATTGTACATTGTTGCCTTAGTTTGATGAATATTGACTTGGGAATTATTGTATCATGGTGGTTGCCTTGCATTGACATGATGTATTGTTTGGCCTCCGATGGGAGATGTGCCGGTTATGCGATGTTTGGCCTCTGACGAGAGATGTGCCAGTTATATGATGCCTAGCCTCTGACAGGAGATGTGCTAGTTATATGATGCCTAGCCTCCGACGGGAGATGTGCTAGTTATGTGATGTCTAGCCACCGACGGGAGATGTGCTAGTTATGTGATTCCTAGCCTCCGACGGGAGATGTGCTAGTTATGTGATGCCTAGCCTCTAACGAGAGATGTGCTAGTATATTTTGGATATTGTCTAGCCACCATTGGGTGAGGAGCTAGTTGTAATGTGACAATGGAATTAATATGAGAACTATGGATTGACTGGTCAGGCTAACTTACCGTTTATATTCAAGATGTTGCAATGATACTTTGGGAACTTGTGGATTATTTGTCATGTCATATGAAACTCTCATGCATTGAGTGCTTGTTCGTTCAGTTACTGTGGAAGTTAATGACACTTTATGAGACACGTTGTGAATGAAAGAGGAAGATTGATATGAGATATGTGATAAGCGTTAACCACTTGAACGATGTGGAAACCATTGGACTAACTTCCTTCGAAAAATGTGTTAGGAAATGAATTGATGTTAGTAGTCCCATTGGGAGACCAGTTAGGGAATTGCGATTCAATACTTAATGGTAGCTTATTGATGGAACCCGTGAGTTGTGAGATGGCTGTATAGTTTGACGGTTAAATAACTGTGTTTTGGGATTATTGAGCATGCCGTTGTGCTCATTCTCGTGCTCTTATATGTTTCCACTTGCGTTGTCTCAAGTGGTTCATGTTTCATACCATTTCATTTCACATTCATGTATTATTGGTAATGTGTTGTGTCGGTTGTCCGTGGTGATGTGTGTCCTGTGTTGAATAGGAAAGTGTGTCGTGTATCTGGTGTGTGGGATAGGGGGTTGTGACGTCGAATTTGATGTGAGTTACATGGGAAGCTCGTATCACATATGTTTTTCTTTTGTCAGTCAGCGTGGACAAACCTTAGTGAACTGTATACTTTTGTACGAAGGGAAAAACTTATATATTTTGATATGAGACAGGTTTTAACATATTTTTTTTTATCAATTGTTTAACATGTTATCCTATACGAGCTTCGGCTTATATCCTATTGTAAAAATCTTTTTCAGGTAAGGCTGTGGATCCTATCAAAAGTTGAGCCATTGGATTATGCTCTATTAACTTCAGTAAAACATGTATAACTCAGTCTTTTGTTAGCCAGTGTAGCCTAGTATAGTTTAATGTTGAGTTTTTTTTATTTGAGATTCAATGTAATAACGAATGCACATTGAGAGACATTGTTGTAATAAGACAGGATGTGTTGGTTGGTTATTTAATGGGAACGTTCCTTGGTATTTAAGTTTTATTTTATTTTGTTTCTTTAATGATTTAATCATACCCCGAAGTTTGGGGCGTGACATCTATTGAGTCCTCAATCTCATTGTAGAAGTTCTAGTACCATTGTGTGCAGGTTCTCAAGGTTTCTCCTTTCGCCAATCTCATGTTAACTAACCCCTGTGTGGTCTTTGGGGTTTTCTTGCTGGATAAGAATCTAGCAGCAAAGCCTATGCTCAACTTTTGGAACTATCGATGGTGTAGGAGCCAAGCTTATAGAACCATCACAAGGTCAGGTATCCAAGGCTGGAAGGAAATATTTGGGACGTCAGTGCTTTGTTGTGGTAGTAACGGATTATTGCTTGGGAATAATGCTAGATGGTGATCATGGGGATCGTTGACTCCGTCGAAGAGCATGAAGGTCGACAGTTTGAACTTTGTGGGGTTTGGCACCCGCATGATACACTAAGAGAAAGGGTTTCGATCTCCTCTTCTTCGGAGTCACTACCACTCTTCAACTTCCTTTGTGTACATCCATTGCTTTGTTCCATTTCTTCGTGCCGACTTCTTGGCTCTGAACTTCCTTTTTATTCAATGTATTCGTAAGTCACTTTTGCTTACGGGTGAGTTGTATCGCGATCTATCGTGTTTGTCCTATGAACGAGTGTGGGCTTGTTCTTTCTCCTCCTACGTTTGTTTCTATACTTCCTTCTTCTCCTGTTGGGAAGCAGTTTTGGTCTCATCCAACTTCTTTTTCAGGCAACTGAGTTCTCTATCATGTTCATCTAGTCATGCTATCAGTATTTCATTGACCCCAATTGATTCGACTGGTGTTAGAGCGTCTATATTTGTTGAGGTGGGTTGTCAAACACCGTTTGTTTCTTTGTTAGGAGCCTCTTCTATCCCTTGTTTAGCTTTTCTTTGGGCTCCTGCGTGGCTTGACTATGCTGAGGCATGAGGTACAATTTTGGCCATGGCATCTTTAACTTCTCAAGGTCCCACCATGTTCATCAATTGTGGGATATGATTTTATGGGACTCCTCCACAAGTCATGTCCAATCTTGAGAAGGATCCAAATGCGTTATGTCCCACTTGATCCCAAAGTCCTAGCTGGGCAAAGAAACATCTGTTAGAGACACACTAGCCTCTAACCAAAATGCCCTTTGATAGTTTAATAAGTATCAAACCGAGGGATTGCTTGGAGGATTAGAACTCCATTGAGCATAAATACAAGTAATGGAAATTGGTTCCTAAAGAGATTGCTTAGATAGATCGTCATTGAAGGTGGCTACAAAAGTTCTTACTCAGACCTAGTATTTCTCATCCCAGTCTCTCCTTTTTTGGATGGTCTTCACCCCTTTATAAACTATTTTGTCAAGTGTTCTTCTATACAAACTCGAGTGCATTCATTGTACTTTCCATCCCCTATTGTGTGTGGGATGATTTAACGTGTCATGTAGTTGATTGACATTGTAGGTTTGGGGTAATCAAGCTGAGCCGACTTGCAATGGCTTGCTTGCGATTTAATCCGACCAATGCCAAACATGTTGTCTGAGGCACTTCTTTCGGCCAGGTTGACTAGGTGAATTCCAAGTTTTGCCAACTCGGGTATTTGTAGCCCCCACAGTTGTCTTTTAGAAAATTTATGGAGGTGACCAAGACAATTAGTTAAGCTTATGATAGAAGACGCCTTAATTGCTTGAGGTATAAAGTCCTCTCTTTTGCTCAAGAAGGGTGGTAGTGTTTTCTAATCATGTGCTGGTCTTGAATGTTGTTCCAAACATGTTTTTTTTTCTTTCTTGATAACCAAAAAATGGGGATTTGGCTTACTACCTCTCAGTATACCAAGTCAATCAAAAATTGGGATTACTTTGATCCCTTAAAGCCCCCTACAAAGAGAAAGAAGTCTTGGTAAAACTTGGCCAGCATGACCTCTAGAACAGAGCAATTCTCATCATTTTAGATAGACAATCTTATAAAAGTAGGATGGATCATCCTCATATCTACATTCCCTTTTTGTCTTCTATGTTGAATCCCCTTGGAGGGTCAAGTTTATCCAATACTAGGATTGCCCCTAATAAGGACAAGACTACTATCCTAACCCTAACTCTACAGCCGAGACACAGATGGAATGCAAGCATGCATCATGACATCATAGTAAAAACAGTAACATGTTACCATCTAAGAAGGGTATAACGGCGATAGTAACAAGTAATCATGTAGGGTTGCTATCCTAATTTGGAAGATGCTAGAGCTTACTACTATGAAGAAGGTTTGACACCTTTGGACTAGAGCCAAGATATACCTCTCGTTGTCATGTAGTGGCACAACAAAGATCAAGTGGTACTTATCACTCATGACGGTGGAAAGACTACATGCTTCCAAAGATTAGCCACAATGGAAAGTTAAAAATCTAGCCTAGACCCTCAAGGTATTGCCCGTGTGGCTATCCATACACTGATGGACGTACAGTGCATGATATTCACATAAAAGCAAAATGAAAATCCCATAAATGTTTTTTTGTGTTTACTCGTAGCAGTCCCCAGTGGAGTTGCCGTTATGAGCTTCCCATCCAGAATCAGCCTGATCGTCGACCAATGCCTGATTTTCTCCTTTGCACGAGCAATCTTGAGCTCAACCAATGTTTCTGCTTATTGGAGTCGCCGCTTGGGTTTGAGGTTGTCCCCAAGAAACCAAGCAAGCACATGTGAATAGAAAACATATTGGAGCAACTAGTCCATTATAACCAGAGATCACATGGTTCGGTAGTAGGTTATAAAGTGGGAAGGTGTTAGGTAGCCACCTCGCCCTACCCGAGGTTCGGTCTAATGTAACATTTATGGAATTTTGAATTCATTCTATGTTAACATCTCATGTCGGGAATGGAAAATAGTTAATAGGGAGAGAAAAACAATAACATGTAAATGTGTGATTATTTTTCCTTTATGCAAAACAATACATATACAAAATGGATTTTGTGAAACATGATGTTTCAACACATGATTCACTATTGGTCAAGCAAAACGGCAGGTGCCATTATAAAATTGATGTCACTCTTTTATGAATATAGCATGTGATCAGGCCAAATGACATATGCTTACGAAAACCAAAACATTGTTTGTGTTGTGATTTTTACATTTGAAAGCACAACTATCATGCAAGTAATGACGATAAGAACAAATAATGGAAGTGCAAGAATAGGATAAGGATATACCAAGGGATGTTGTATACATCGATTTCAGGAGTGGTGTGTGCCTACATGGGAATTTACAGACCATTTAGAGCTCAGGCGCGTGACTTGGGTCTTGTTAGAATACCAAGAAAAATATGTTTAGAAATTTGTAAGTAGTATTGATCACTACACGAATTTCTTGAAGTTCCCTAAAAAACGAGTGCAAGCTATCACAATTGTAGAATATATGTGCATTCCCCTTGAATCCTTTAGTATTTGACGCGAGTACTTGAGAATAAGTTTAGAAATGAATCGATAAAAGTTGAATTACTTATTCACCTCCAACCCCTTATTTCCTAGCCTTTCTTAACCTGGATGCTCCTAGCTTTGAAGAACTCTCAACAACCTCTTCTTTGATCCCTAAAATTCTCAAACTTTGCTTTAGAAAATCAACCTTTTATTGCAAAAATCCTTTCAAATATCTAAAAAAGGACACTCTTTGGCTTTTTGCAAAAGCCTCAAAACTATGTTTGGTAGTGGAATGACTTGCAAAAAATCTTGGCAAAGTGCTAGTGATAACCAGACAAACTGAATTGGCATATGCAAGAGTTGAGATGGTGTGCGCCACTTGGGGCAATGGCACACGCCAGTTCACTTGAACATGCAATTGCAAGCTAGGTTGGTGAGATGGTATGGTGCACCATATCGTGATTCAAAATGTGATATGATTACTCAGTCTAAACTAGTGTACACCTAGATAGAGTGTTGTGCACTATTCTATAAAGACTGGCGCACGACACTTGGAGAGGCATATCATGATTCAAGTTGGTTTTGTAAGAAAATGAAGCTAACCCGTCCATGATTAAGCTTGTCAATATTTAATATAACTCGAGAGTCATCGATACATCATCGGGATCATCCAATCATTGTTTAGATTCCTTGGGGATCCAAATTGGGGTGTCTACACAACACTTCTCAATATTTTGACAAATTGAACACTTTGGCTATCAAATTATGCTTTCGTGCTTTAGTTATGGTCTTTATTGTTGCACCTAGTCATAATGGTCTTTTAAACTCTACACTACTTCCTACACAATCCTAATATGTAGCATTTGTGTGGTACTAGTCAAATTAGAAAAATAGTAAAATAACATGTAGCTCAAGTCAACACAGTTTTAGCACTACTTAAGATCGATTGACTATGTCCTTGATGGATTGATTGCATGGGAGCTAGGCAAAACACATGGTCAAGTCATGTCATCGGCACACATCTCTGTTAGGGTTTTATACTAAAAGTCATGACTTTATGTAATAGATTACTATTTATTTAAATTATTTAAACAATTATTCATTTTTTGATGAGAATCTTTATGGACAATGTTTATATTATATTTTATCACATTGTACATGAGTGTCTCTTATTCCACATAATAGATAATCTGGTGTGTAGAGTTTGGCTTACACACAGAGGATCAAATTATCGTTCTTGTAGAATATAAGTTTTTGATTTGCAGTCTTAGATGAAATTGGACACACCACCAGTAGAACTGTAACACAGTGTTTCAGTAGCTCTGTCTTGACTACGAAAAATTATATAGTAAACTCACTGTGTTAGTACACTTTGTGTGTATTAGACATGACCACTTTGAGATAATTGTATTTATACTGACAATGTTATATAATTTACACCTCATGGTTATTATGTGTGTTTGTACTCTTAATCTAAAGATAATTAATCGATGTGTACATTTAATGTTGTTGACTTTGATTCATTATAGAATGAGGCATTGTGGGCCAATAGTCTCAATGAGTTGGGTCATAATAAGTATATGATAACTATTAATTATTAATGAAATCTACATCCCTTTATAGGATTGATGATATCCTCTAAAGAAAACTTATAAGTTTTGATTATGTCAAACCTGCAGGTAGATATTAGTATCCGACATTACGAATAAGTTAAGTGAAAGGTCTCAAGGAATTTTATAGATGGTGATCAAATAAATTGTCAGTAATTTATTTTAATCGATGGGTATCTGTAATCTTAATGTGGGGAGATGAATAAACATTTAATAGCATGGAGCTCGAAAATATAATTTTGAGATATGGGAGAGGAATGCAATTATAATTTTGTAGTGGTATGAATTATAATTTATATAATTCGAAATTAATTCGGGTTGGACTAGGAATCCTGAATTATATAGTAGGCCCAGCCCATGCTTCTCCTAGGGGTCTCTATCGTTGCCTATATATACACTGCTACATCTTCTAGGTCAGATACAACTTGATATTCAAAAGATTGAGAGAGGTTCTTTGAAGGCAAAGAGATCACGTTTTTGAGCCCAACCTCAGTACGTGATCAAGATGCAATATGATTACGGTAGAAGATTTCGAGGTCAATCGAGCAAAATTATTCTAGCCCTGCTCAAAGTTCGATCAGTATCAAACTGTGAAGATAGCTGAGATCAAACTAGACAGATCTCGAAGGTATGAACCATAATTTCACCTAGTAGGGTTTTATATTTTTTTGTTGTATAATCTGTATGCGTTCATCACTGGGTCTAGAGAATTGATCCCTAACTGTGGTATCAGAGCTGGCTATGATAACGCGTGTGGTTTATACAACCATGTTGTCCATGTAAAAATAAAACATAGTATTGTTGTACTAACGTCTGTTTTGTTATTTCTCCTATCCCACTATTATGGTCATACTTGTATGATTGTGTGAAAGTAAGTTTTGGTGTGATTGGATGCCACATAGTTTTTATATGTGGTTACATATATTTTTTTATTACTATTACCAATTTTGGAGTTTGTAATATTAATACGCAGCATGTGAACTCCTATCATATGGAGGCATAGGGTTTGATGTAACGATTTCAGTTTATTTATAGCGTCTGTTTTCAGTGATATAGCATTATGAACTCCTATTTGGAGGCATAGAATCAATATGTAATAAACAGGTTTTGATGATGGAAGAAATCAGTGATTTTGGAGGACAAGTCAAATCAAGGCTATTTTGGAAACTGAAGATTTGACCATAATAGTTGGGATTCTTATTATGTTTATGTTTCCTTATTTATATATGATTGGTATTATTTCCTTGTTTAATTATAATTCTCTTATAATTTTGGACAACATGGAACATTGATCTATACCTAGATTAGATCACTGATATGTAAATATTTTTATAACTCTCATTAAAATATATATTTATAAATAACTAAGTGGGAGAGAGAGTTTGTCACGTACAAATCTCATGGTCTCCATCACTAGTTTGTATATGATTAATTTTGTGTGCAAATTTTGAACCTTTCTCTACATCGAACAAAATTAATTGTGGAATCATTGATACAAGCTTCAATGCGATAGCTCTAATTTAATTATTGTATGAATCATGTCTCAATTTGAAATGATTCATTATAGAATAATTAATTTTCTGTGACGTGATGGTGTACACTTAACTATAAATAATAGTATCTTCTTCATCTGAGTCACTGCTATTATTTGTATGAGCAAAGTTGAGTTGACTATTTAATTTTGCTTGACAATAATTTTTTTTTATCTAGACAGTCAAAATAAAAAGGAATAGGCCTATCTGCACAAATGATGAAAAATAGTAAACTTTCCTATCGAAGACATACTTTTCACGGTGTGGTAGATTACCAACGTTTTTCTTTAAATAGTTTGGTAGAGGGAACTTAAGACTGTGAACCAAAAATTTATATTCTACAAGAACCGATAATCTGATCCTCTATGTGTAAGTCAAACTCTACACACCAGATTATCTACTATGTGAAATAAGAGACACTCGTGCACAATCCCTATAAAGAGATATAGATTCCATTGATAATTAATAGTTGTCATATACATAATATTGTGACCCAACTCATCGAAACTATTGGCCCATAAGGCCTCACTCTATAATGAATCAAAGTCGACAACATTAAATGTACATATCGACTAATTATCTTTGGATTAAGAGTACAAGCACACATAATAACTATGAGGTGTAAATTGTATTATATTATCAGTATAAATACAATTGCCTCAAAGTGGTCTTATTCAATACACACAAAGTGTACTAACACAATGAGTTAAAACTATACTATTTTCTATATTCAGGATAGACCTACTGAAACACTATGTTATAGTCCTATTGGTGGTGTGTCAAATTTCACATAAGATTGTGAACCAAAAATTTATATTCTGCAAGAACTGATAATCTGATCCTCTGTGCAAAAGCCAAACTGTACACACTAGATTATTTAATATGTGAAATAAGAGACACTCATGCACAATATGATAAGATATAATCCAAACATTGTCCCTAAATATTCTCATCAAGAAAAGAAATAATTGTTTAAATAATTCAAACAAATATTAATACATTACATAAAAATCATGGCTTTTATTATAAAACCATAATAATCTCCTACTTAGACTCAAAGCCATGATGCCATACATCTCACTCGCATTCCCTCCACATGACTATCGAAATTTTTTACTGGTAGATTTTTTTTGAAAGGGTCTGTCGGGTTGTTCGCTGATTCAATCTTGGTCACCGTTACATCACCTCTCTGAATAAATTCTCGTATAAGATGATACTTACGCCCAATGTACTTTTTCTTCTTATGAGTCATTGGTTCTTTTGAGTTAGCAACTGCACCACTATTATCACAATAAAGTGTAATAGCTGATTGCACTAAAGGGACTACATCTAGATCGATTAAGAAGTTTCAGAGCCAAACAACCTCCATGGTGGAATCAGCAATACATGATTGCTTGGTACTCCTTCAACTTACAGCTCCACCTCCTAGGGTAAACACATATCCCGAGGTAGACTTTTTAACAGAAAGTTCGAGTCCGTATACCCATAAGGCATTAGACGGTTTGCCTAGTAAACCAACATTAATTTCTAATCATTTTCAGGTACTTCAAAATATATTTTACCGTAGTCCAATGCTATCCACGATTAGACTGAAATCTGCTAACCATGCCTACAGCAAAGCAGATATCAGGTTTAGTACACAGCATAGCATACATGAGGCTTCCCACCGCAGAAGCATAAAGAACTGCTCTCATCTTATCTTCCTCTTCAACTGTTTTAGAGCAATGATCATTGGATAGATAGATTCCATGTCTGAAAGGGATGAACCATTTCTTGAAATCTTGCATGCCAAAAACAAGTAAGAATGGTATCGATATAAGTAGCTTGCTTGTGATCTCGAAGAATCTTGATCCCAAAGATGTGACCGGCTTCTCCGAAGTCCTTCATATCGAATTGGTTGGACAACCACACTTTCACTGAAGAAAACACTCCCATATCGTTTCCGATGAGCGAGATATTATTTACATATAGTATTAAGAACACCACTACTTTTCCGTCACATCTCTTCTATACACACGACTCATCCGGACTTTGATCAAAATAAAAAAATTTGATTTCCTAATCAAAACGAATGTTCAAAGACCCTGATACTTGCTTAAGTCCATAAATGTACTTTTTAAGCTTGTAAACCATGCGCTCTTGGCTCTTTGCGATGAATCCAACTGGTTGCACCATATAGATGCATTAATCCAGATTGCCATTAAGGAACGCAGTCTTGACATCCATTTGCCAAATCTCGTAATCGAGATGAGCCGCAATAGATAAGAGAATGTGAATGGATTTTAGCATGGCTACCGGCGAAAAAGTTTTCTCATAGTTGATCTCTTCTTTCTGAGTAAAATCTTTCGCTACAAGCTTAGGTTTAAAGGTTTCCTCCTTACCGTCCACTTCTCTTTTTTTTTTGTAGATCCGCATCCAACGGCTTTTATCCTTTCAAGTGGTTTCACAAGATCCCAGACTTGATTAGAGTACATAAACTCCATTTCTGAATTCATAGCCTTTCGCCAAAATTTCACATTTGTGTCTTGCATTGCTTCATTGTAGTTACAGGGTTCGGCATCCAGTTCTTTAAGGACTCTATCCAATGATTCTCCCCAGAGCATGTACCGAATGGGTTGAATAATAACCTTCCCACTACGACGAGGCACCGTTGTGTCAATTGTTATTTCTTGTGGTGTTTTCTCTTGCATTAATGGTGCAGAAGAAGTTTGTGTTAGTCTCTCTCCTCTCAATTCCTCTAGAACAATTTTACTTCTGGACTTGTGATCCACAACATAGTCATCCTCTAAGTATCGGGTATTGGTGCTAACAATGACTTTTTGATTCTTAGGACTATAAAATAAACCACCCTTTGTTCCTTTAGCACCCTACGAAGAAACAAACTTCTGTCATTGATTCTAACTTATCCGTGTTCTCTTTTAGTACATGTGCTGCTGGACTACCCCAAATCTGAACATGCCATAGGCTAGGTTTGTGCCCAATTCACAGTTTTGTGGGAGTAGAAGGTAGCGAATTAGATGGTACCAAGTTAAGAATATATACCGCTGTTTCTAATGCATGTCCCCAAAACGAGATTGGTGAATCTGAATAACTCATCATAGATCTTACCAATTCGATAAGAATCCTATTCCTTCTTTTCATTATATCATTTTGCTGTGGCATACAAGGTGCAGACAATTGGGATGTAATCTCTCATGAGATAAGTAATCCCTAAACTCTCCTAAGAGGTATTCGCCACCATAATCAGATCGTAGTGTCTTGATACATTTTCCAAAACGCTCCTCTGTTTCCGCCCTATACTTTTTAAATTTGTTAAAGGTTTCCAACTTACGGCCCATCAAATAAATGTACCATACCTTGAATAATCATCAATAAAACTGATGAAATATTCAAATCCACCTCTTGCTTGGACGGTCATAGGTCCACGCAAACCAAAGTGAAACAATTTTAACGACTCTTTGGCTCTACACCCTTTGACCGAGAAGGGCCTTCTTGTCATTTTACCTTCTAAACAGGATTCAAAGATTGAAAGTTTTTTTTACGTCCAATGAACTTAATGGTCCGTTTTGAACCAGTCTAGAAATTCTTTTTAGACGTAGGCGTAAGTGCCAAAGATTCGTTTGATTCAATTTAGAAGGTGCCTTTCTCTTACATGATATACTATTTGTATTATTCAATTCATTCAGTTACAGTGTAAGAGGGATATGATTAATAACATAAAAATTATCTACCATTGAACCAGAACATATAAAACGTTTATTAAATTTAATAACCACAGAGTCATTGAAATTAACCAAATAACCGTTTTTAACTAACTTAGAAACTAAAATTAAATTTCTTCTAATACTAGGAACATAAAGACAATCTTTTAATATTAATTTGCTGCTATTTTCTCGAAGGTATGAACCCTAATTTTGTCTAGTCGGGTTTCATATTTTTTTGTTGTATAATCTATACACGTTCAATACTCGGTCTAGAGAATCGATTCCTAACATAAGCTACACAGCCCAATAGGAATACTTACGCTCATATGTGACTATAACATAATCTAGCATAAGACATGATCAGTAAACGATAACACATGATAAACTTATATAAAATACTAGGTAAGCAACATACTCAACTATTTTACAAAAAAAAAAAAAGTTTCATTCCCCATTCAACCATTACTAGCTACCAATTTTTCGTCCATTTACCGTTCTACCATATCGGGTCATTTCCCATTGACTGTTACATTGTACCAACACACTAGCCATAACATAACTCTTGCGTTCTCAGAGATGGGTCAATATGTCACACCCCAGACGTTTATAGGCTATGAAATAAGTAATGGAATAATTCAAACCAAAACTTAACATAAACATAATCAATAAACTAAATTAAATCCCAATAAATGATATACAATTATCAAATAACAAGTAATTCATCATGTCTAAATCAAATTTGAACTAACCAAAAATAGGCCCACAATACCTTAACAAATGAATAATTAAAGTATGAATACTTTTAACTAAACTGTTAAACATGAAATTATCTCTAAAACAGAAAATCCAACTAAACATGCTGAACCATTTTCATAAGTAAATCTTAAGTCTTTGACTCCATATCATCACCTATAAATTGTTATTTTACAAAAAAAACATAAGTCGGAGCTCGAGTACGAAGACATATTGAAAACGTCGACATATTGAGTAAAGCATGTTCGCATCAACAATATAAATCATCGACTAAACATTCACAACACTATTATGCTCTCATGCGACTCATGCATAATTTTGATGGTCTTGCACCGCAGACAACCCACATCGGGGACCCTATCGTAAAGTTCACGGGCTGCTCTGACTGTTGAGCCACCTCTTTATCCAGTTGTTTCACGGTCTTTTACCGAAGGAATCGCAAAGACTCCCATGTCGAGTTTATGCGCTTTCATACCGAGGGGTCATCCCTTACCCGAAATCCAATATCCATGCATGCTCATATGTACCATTACTAGTCAAAACCAGACTTAAACAATAACTATATGTGGAACGAAAGGCAAGAAACATGCCGAGTGTATAGAAATCCAAATTCTGTTTTTCAATAGATTACTCGAGTGGATAAAACTATATAGTCAGGTTTACCCTTAAAAATTCTAAAAAATTATAATTTATAAGTAAAGGCATTGGATCCAATATCAATAGAAACTACTTCAAATGATACGTAATAGGTTAAAAATAAAATTCGGACAATACATTCGTGTCGGTTCAAAATTAGATACCTTATTTTGAGATACCAAAACTGTTTCGTGAAATTCAATCGAAAAACTAATTTTGCTCGAGTAAAAATAAGATGCAATATATATATATATATATATATATATATATATATAAATATTTTAAAACTCTATATGTTTAGTTTCCAACAAAATAAACGATACGTAATTCCGATACTCGTACTAAAAGTTATGCTCGTTTTACCATAGTATGTCAGTGTAGCCTACATAGGTGTGAATCTACTACAGCTCGATCATGGATTTTTGTAGAATTATGTACGTTGAATTAGATTCCAAAATTTTAACCCAACACAATAGACACATAAACCATTAGGGTTTAGAAATTTTAACCCAGCTCCCTAGTTGGCTCGTCGCACAAATCCTCCGTCTAGCCACTTCTTCTCCCTCCTAAAACTATTAGGGTTTAGAAATCTCTTTAGAAAAGCAGCGTATTTTTACTATAAACTGATTTTTAGGTTTTCTAATCCTTTTATACTCCCAAATAGGTTAACTACATTAACCCCTCTCAAACTATTACAACCCTCGCATCGAGTTCTAACCTTCCAATCCATTACGATTAAGCCACAATTAAATATTAAACTCAAAACTATGCATTCTAAAAACAATAAAAAAAAAATGTCGAATCTCGGGTTCTCACAACCTTCCCCTCTTAGGAAATTTTGTCCCCGAAATTTGCTCTTCAATCTAAGAATGACTCTCAGTATACATCTTTACGGTCTCTCACAAATGAAAATACCATCCACTTTCCATACCTCAAAATACCAACTCCATCATCTCACACCACCAAGACAAAGGTTAAAAGCTACAATCGTCCACCCAACCTCATGCGACCTACAATACTATAAAAAGTTATCTCATTATCAATAAGTGTCACTACTTATCTGGCGCAATCTGACAATTATAATTCTAGATCTCAAACAAATGCAAACTAATATCCCAGAAAAAATACAACACAACTGTATCAAGATGCAAGTATATATGCAATACCACGAAATATACCTTGGCCTCTTAACATCTCCGGTACAACAAATAAATTCAGTCTCACTTCTTCCCAAATGATCTCTTCCATCCTATGACGACATTACAGAACTTAGGCCAATGAAATCGTTTTCCCACGCAAAACTTATTTTTCAAATATCCAAAATCCTCGTTGATCACTCGTCACACAAATATCATCTTTCCTACCATTTCTCGTACATCTCTACTAATATTGTTGTCTCATGTCTTGACACCTCTTTGTACCACCCAATTGCACAATTAGACAAGAATGGTAAAACTCACAAGGTATATATCCTTGCAACATGCCTCCAAAATAAATTTTTCCCATAACTCTCAAAAATCAATTAGTCCGGAGAACCCATCCATGAACGGATTATTGTATATCGCATAACCCACATCTCATTCAGGTATCACCAAAACTGGTGCCAAGGTCAACCTTGTCCTAACTCTTAGAATAATGGCTCACATGTTTCATTCATTCGAATTTGATTTCCTTCCAAATTATAACCTTTATCACTAGTGCAACCAACCATGCAAAATTTCTAACAAAGCGTCGTTAACAGCTTTCCAAACTCAAATGATTACAAATCTCAAATGCACTCTTATGTTACTCCCAAGTCAACTCAACAATAATTTATAATAAATTCACTACAACTCCATCTCTTGATGCTACATGTACAAAAATTTCACCTCCAAGAATCAAAACTTGCACTTAGAATATTCGGTATACAAGTTCTTATCGCGCTGGATTTACAACTCCTCATTTAATGATCTTCCAGAGCTGAACCTCTACTTCCTTCAATTTTTGCTGAAATAAGCTGATAAGATGTCACAAGAACAAAAAGAACCATTGGCACAAGATTGATCACAACTTCACCTCCCGCTAAAGAGGTCCCACTATATCTTCCAATAAAAATGTCCAAAAAAAATCTCATAGTATAACTGGTAAAAATATCCTAACTTCTACCACCTTTATCTTTCAAAATATGATAAAAGGTGACCAACATCTTCATTATCCCACAACTTGTAAACAACAGTATTAACATAAGCACTGTCACCCCCTCACTTGACACTTCATGTCCCAAAAAATTCAACTTAAAAAGCCAAAAGTTGCACTTAGAATATTTAGCATAGAAAAAATTATGACCCAAAATTTGTAGTACAATCCTCAAGTACTTCTCATGCTCCTCCTTTGTTGGTGAATAAATCAGTATATCATCCACGAACACCACGACAAACTAATCCAAGAATTCATCGAAGATCCTGTTCATTAACCCTATGAAAGCAGGTATTGGTTAAATCAAACGGCATCACAACAAATTCATAGTGACCATACCACGTTCGAAATGTTGTCTTGACTATGTCTCCTCCCAGATCCTCAACTGATATAACCCAACCTTAGATCAATTTTTTGAATATACCTAAGAACCCCTGAGCAGATCAATCAAGTCATCAATCCTCGACATCGGATATTTATTCTTCATAGTCACACTATTCAATCATTGGTAGTCGATACACAACCTCAAGATCTCATCCTTCTTTTGAGCAAATAAATTCGGTGCCACACATGGTGAAGTGCTAGGCTAGATGAAACATTTGTCTAACAATTCTTGAAGCTATACTTTCTAATCTCTTAGTTTTGCTAGAGCAAATCAATAAGGTGTACATAAACTGAAGCTGTCCTGGGCTCAAGATCGATAAAAAAATTCTACTTCTTGTTGAGAAGGTAAACCCACAATATCTTTCGAAAAGACAACCAAAAAGTCACGAACCACTCTAGGCAACTCTACTCGATTTTGATTCTCATCGTCATCTCATGTCACCTTGAACAAATAGCCAAATATCTCTCGGCCCCACAACTCATGAATCATTGACAGAACGTCTCATTGGTCTCCCCTAAGATTGAAAATTTTCACTCTTCGAAATATTAATAGTCACCCTACTCCATTAACAATCGATCGTGGCTCTAAAGGAAGTCAACCAGTCCATACCCAAAATAACATCAAAACTACTCATATCTAACAGAATAAGGTCAAAGGACAAACTATGATTGACAACCTCCATCTCATAAAAATGATACATTTGCCTCAGAACCACATCACCCCAATAGGCATCTCAACAGATAGAATATACTCTAATATACTGACTTCATGACCCAAGGTGGTATCAAGACTAGAAGAAATAAACACTCATAAAGACAAGACACTAACTCGAGTGAGATAAAAGAAAGTACCTCAAAAACATCAATCCCTATCATATCCCTCTCGTCATATCAAGAGATAGTCTAACGTCGCTCGTCACAACCTCACATGACTAACAACACAACTAAGCCACACAATCAACAAGGATCTCTTCTAACCAAGCAAAATCTAACACTCACTTATTATATCCTAACGCGGCAGCAATACACCTACGACATAAGAGAACAACGACAACTATTAATCACAAATATTCATATAACCACATAACACACAAGCATGAAAGCACATAAACACGTAAGCACGTAAAACATGAAATGAGAAGTGCCCTTAACAATATCAGTCCGGTATTTCAATTAACTTTCCTGGACCTCTAATTAGAAGACACAGTGATCAAGTGCCTCTTCTAACTAGATTTCACAAGTAGCAGCATGGACATTCGAAGACAAGACATGACAATCTAGGGCACAACTCCACATAAATATGCAGACCTCTACACCTCTAAGACACTATCCACGGCTTTAGGTATTCGAACCATACTCTGAGACCAAGTTGTCACACTTCAAACTTCTAGGGTATGAAATAAGCAATGGAATAACTCAAACCAAAACTTAACATAACCATAATCAATAAACTAAATTAAATCAATAAATAATATCAAATTATCAAATAACAAGTAATCCGTCATGTCTAAATCAAATTTGAATTAACCAAAAATAAGCCCACAATGGCTGAACAAATGAATAATTAAAGTATGAATACTTTTAACTGAACTACTAAACATGAAAATATCTCTAAAACAGAAAATCCAACTAAACATGCTGAATCATCTTAATAAGTAAACCTTAAGTCTTGGGTTCCATATCATCACCTATAAATTGTTATTTTACAGAAAAATCGTAAGCCGGAGCTCAAGTTGGAAGTCATATTGAAAACGTCGGTATATTGAGTAAAGCATGCTCGCATCAACAATATAATATGAATAACGACAATATAAATCATCGACTAAACATTCACAACATTGTCATCCTCTCATGTGACTCATGCATAATTTTAAGGGTCTCGCACCGCGAGCAGCCCACATCGGGGACCCTATCGTAGAGTTCATGGGCTGTTCCGACCGTCGGGTCACCTCTTTACCCAATTGTTTCATGGACTTTCACTAGAGTAATCGCAAAGACTCCCATGTCGAGTTTACGGACTTTCATACTGACGGGCGATTCCTTACCCGAAGTCCAATGTCCATGCATGCTCATATGTACCATTACCAATCAAAATTAGCTCAAACAGTAACTCTATGTAGAACGAAAGGCAAAAAACAGATTGAGTGTATACAAATTCAAATTCTGTTTTTCAATAGATTACTCGAGTGGATAAAACTATACAGCCAGGTTTACCCTTATAAATTTGAAAACATTATAATTTATAAGTAAAGGCATTGGATCCAATGTCAATAAAAACTGCACTCTATAAGCTTTCAAATGATACATAAGAGGTTAAAAATAGAATTCGAACAATAAATTCGTGTCAGTTCAAAGTTGGATACCTTCATTTTGAGATACCAAAACTGTTTCGTCAAATTCAATCGAAAAACTGATTTTGCTTAGATAAAAATAAGATGCAAAAAAAATATATTTTTTGAAACTCTATGTGTCTAATTTCCAACAAAATAAAATGGTATATAATTTCGATACTCGTACTAAAAGTTATGCTCGTTTTACCAGAGTGTGTCAGTGCAGCCTACATAAGCGTGAATCTACTGCAATTCGATTATGAATTTTTGTAGAATTATGTACGTTGAATTAGGCTTCAAAATTTTAACCCAACATAGTAGACACATAAACCAATACTCAGTAAATTTTTTAAAAATTTTAAAGTTTTAGAACCACCCTAACGAAATTTTTCAAAATCAGATTATCGAATGCTCTGTTTTTTTCAGATTCTGTTTCTTTACAAAATAACTTCATTTGGCCTTTGTTTCTACAACTTGACCATCCAAATCATCCTAAAACTCACACAAAGTATGCCCGACTCGATCACACATCAAAAACACATATATATCACCGAATTAAATATGATGTACGTAATATCTCAATGTGAAATTATACCTTATTCTAATAAAATGCAACAATACACTTGTATGATCGAACCTTCCTCAAATACTTCTTGCACTACGTTGACTGGGCTCTATACGAAGCTCTCAACATCCTCTACAACTCCCTAGTTGGCGTCGTCGCACAAATCCTCTGTTCCTTCCTCAAACTACTAGTGTTTAGAAATCCTTTTAGAAAAGCTGTGTATTTTTAATATAAACTGATTTTAGGGTTTTCTAATCTTTTTATACTTCTAATTAGGTTAACTACATTAACCGCCCTCAAACTACTACAACCCTCGCATCGAGTCCCAACGTTCCAATCCATTACGATTAAGCCACAATTAAATATTAAACTCAAAGCTACGCATTCTAAAAACAATAAAAAAAGATGTCGAATCTCGGATTCTCACATGCTATCCACTGTCAATTCATTCATGCCTATCCATATATACATTCACGTAGTCATTCCTCACGTTTCACACCTCACAGTAAAATCACTTCTTTCATCTTGTATGAAATCATGAAACCTCAATTAAACAAGGTCACCCCAACAAACTCTAAATTTTCTATAACAATCTATGACACCAACTATTGGTCTAACGAACCATTCAGTCAATAAACAACTCATACATGTCATTTCATTCTCCTTATCGTAGTTCATTAGTCGTCACTATCACTCCACCCGAAGGTGACTGATCATAACATTGTCATTCTTGATGCTCTCTTGGATGAGACCTGTACAAAAGTTCTCATCTTTCATATCACTCTCTCAGCACAGGCTAGCACACCATCTCATATCTTGGTGCACTCCCAAGAAAGGCGAGCAAGTCATCCTATATTCTATAAATTCAAGCACATATGTTCACATTTCACATTAAGAACTAAAATAGTGTACCAATGAGATCACAAGAGGAAGGCATTGATAAACTAAGGACAAACATTGCATAGCTTCACAATGGTTAGTCATAATCTATCAATTCTTTTAATGCATACCATGACTCATGTGCATCAATGACATACTCTCATTAAGTGTCAAATTGTTATACCTGGTATTCTCCCGGATAGGACCAGTTCATATCACTCCTAGCACTCCCGTAAAGGAATGTAGTTCACTCCTGTCATACCCGGAGGAACCCAGTACATTGTCAAGTCACATTCCTAGCATTCCCGAGAAGGAGCCTAGTTCACATCACTCCTAACATTTTTGAAGAAGTCTAGTACAATCACCCTAGCATTCTCGAAGGAGTCTATAGTTCAATATTCACATGTGTCACGTGTCTCACAATGATATCGTATCAATGTCTGCACATGTCATGTTTTACATAATTACTACTTCGTTTCATTTCCACAACATAGACACCATATGCTCCATAACTCTCTTAAACATAATCTGTCATTTACATAACTCTCATAATTTATACTTTTTATTTTCATTTAACAACATATCAAAATAACAATATATGTTCCATCATGACACATCATACAATCTTCTTTCATAATATGCCACAGAGTTTTACACAAGCCCACAATCAATGAAAAGTTATCAATCAAGTCACAAAAGCGACAAACACTGCAGTGCAGACATGAAACAAACAATGGAGGCTTGTGAATAACCTTCCACCAACATGTTAGTTACCAATCACACAACATCATTTCAATGTCAAGGCCAATGTATGTCGCGACTATATTCATTCATAATAATACCATGTATAGCTTTTGTTAATGACAATCATCATGTGAGAACATAATTTCATAATCAAACAGTTCTCGTGACCCATTCTTGGTCCACATATCACATCTCATGTCCGTCATCAATCCTACCTCTCACTTAATGGCAGCTAGACAAGCTATATCATCTACTAGCACAATTTCTAAGGAAGTCAAAACAATTTCATAAATAGTACCACTCCCTCAAGGAGGCTATCATCGGTTCACACATCACTAGCATGCCTCCTCATGGAGGCTAAACCATAATGCATCGTACCAAATGCATAAGAGATCACAAGTCCATAATGTGCATATTTCATTATTTATAATATCACAACTTTAACACCCATTATTTACAAAGACCTAATACAAATAAAAGACCAAACCTGATGAATCGTGTCACAAGCTGTGGTCAAACTCACCAGCATTATATCCAAATATGATCTTACAAAACACGTGAGAAAACCCCGTCCTTAAGGTAGAATGACGATCCGTCCAAAAAAAGGTGGTATGATGTAGTGATTATCAAAGAATCAAATAATGGAACAAACTCAAGAGTAAATAATCCACAATATGTCCACAAGGGCTAAAACTCCAAACAATAACCAAAATCAAAGAATACGAGTGAAAACAAATTATATACTCATAGATCAAGGAGAAAACATCCCTACCTCAAGAGTTTTACTCCAAGGCTTGAACTTCAAGAATTTGAGCTTCAATGGTGGAGAAGAAGCTCCACTCAACCTCCTCCAAGTGAGATGGTGCCTCAGAACTTGAAATATCAACCAACCTCAAGATATTATCGATAGATCGAAGGAATATGAAAGACTTGAGGTAGATCAAAAGGTTTGATGTTGGAGTTTTGAGGGGAAGAAGATCGCCTAGAGCGAGAAAGAGAGAGAAAGCACTTTGGGAAATGTTGGATCTATGTTTCAAAATATCCAATTCGGGCTTTAAATTTGAGTAAAAAGGAGCCTAACTGGTCATGGGATAGGCCTAACCAGTCACAACTAACCACTGTCTCAAAAAGTGCCAAAAAAGTCAAAACTCTGACTGGTTGCGGCTAGCTACTGTCCTAAAAATACGAAATTCAGTTTTTAAAGGCGTGACTGGATCGGTGACTGGTTGGCCCAAACCCTGATCGGTCATGGTCACTTGTTGTCTAAAAATTTTAAAACTTCAAAATTTTAACTTTCTCACCATCAACTCTGCTTTCCAATAACACTAAATCTCTTTCAATAATATTCCGAACATTAAAATTAAAGTAAATTTTTTTCAGGTCCTTACATCTCTTGCTTCTTCACGAAAGTTGAAATTAATCGAGATTACTGATTCTGTACGAGGGTTATTGACCATCTCCTTTGTACTCTAGTCAGCCCAAAATTGTGTAAATCGTTGCATTGCCGGGCGTGATCACATTTAACATGTGAACTGCTTCTCTTCCTTGGTGTGTATAGTGGAGAAGTTGTGGGTTTCGATCCTTAGGGAAACAGGGTACGACTTGAATCTCGAGAAAGTACTTTGTATGATTAAGATGTTTAGAAAGCCGAACATTGATCATTCGGATTCGTGAAATTATATCTAAGTCATGAAATGCTAAAACGATAAGTGATTAAATAAAGGGAAGACATGGTCTTGTGACTTCTTTCATCCATAACTTAGACATCAAATATCTTCTTTCTATCACTCAACCAAGAACAAAGTCAAAATGTCCTTGACCAAAAAATATATCTATGAAGATCAGTTTGAATCAACAAATGCATTTTTGGATTGGATTGGATTAAGTTTAATAACAAGGATTCCAAAATAAGGAGGACATTGACACAAGTATTTGATAAAATAAGGAGGACATTGACACAAGTATTTGATACCAAAGCTTGACATGATACCTAATCAAAAAGAGTAACACTCTATTTTTGTTTTAAAAAATAAAAACTTGAATCGATCTATTAACAAGCTTGAAATCCATATGAAACTAAAGATGTGTTATAGAATGAGTTTGTTTCAAGACAAGTAGTCTAAATATGAAGGATATTGTTCCAAGTATTGGATATACCAAAACACTTTGGCACACCTAATCGAGGATTTAACACTTTATATTAGTTTCAAAAGAAGAAACAATGCTCATTCTCCAACAAACTTTAAAAATCTTAATATAAGACATCAAACATGCCTAGGTCATAGGATTAAGTGTTAGGATTTTATACTAAAAGTCATGACTTTATGTAATGGATTAATATTTGTTTGAATTATTTATTAAATAATTATTTCTTTTCTTGATGAAAATCTTTATGGGCAATATTTACATTATATCTTATCATATTATGCATGAATGTCTCTTATTCCACATAGTAGATAATTTGGTGTCTAGAGTTTGACTTATACACAGAGGATCAGATTATAGGTTCTGATAGAATATAAGTCTTTAGCTCACAGTCATAGGTAGAATTGGACACACCACCAGTAGGACTATAACATAGTATTTCAGTAGATCTATCTTGACTGCGAAAAATGGTATAATTTTAACTTACTGTGTTAATACTCTTTGTATGTATTAAACATGACCACTTTGTGATAATTATATTTATACTGATAATATAATACAATTCGCACATCTGGTTATTATGTATGCTTGTACTTTGAACCCAAATATAATTAATCGATGTGCACATTTAATGTTATTGATTTTGATTCATTATAGAGTAAGGCCTTGTGGGCCAATATTCTCAATAAGTTGGGTTATAACATTAAGTGTATGATAACTGTTAATTATTAATGGAATCCACGTACATTTCTTTATAGGGATTGATGGTATCCTCTTGAGAAAACTTATAAGTTTTGATTATGTCAAACTCTGCAAGTGGATATTAGTATTTGATATAACGAATAAGTTAATTAGAAGGTCTCAAGGTACTTTATAGATGTTGATTAAATAAATTGTCAGTAATTTAGTTTAATCAGCGAGTATTTGTAATCTTAACGTGGGGAGATAAATAAGTATTTAATAACATGGAGTTCGAAATATAATTTTGAGATATGGGAAGGGAATGCAATTATAATCCTATAGTGGTATGAATTATAATTTATAAAATTCAAAATTTATCCGGGTTGGATTAGGAATCCCGAATTATATAGGAATCCTAATCCATACTTCTCCTAGGGGTCCCTATCATTGGCTATATATACACGGCTATGCCTTTTAGGTTAGACATAACTTAGTACTGAAAGTATTGAGAGAGATTCTGTGAAGTCAAAGAGATCACGTTTTTAGGGCCACACTTAGTTCGTGATCAAGGTGCAATAGGATTATAGTAGAAGATGTCAAGGTTAGTCAAGCAAGATCATTCCAGCCGTAGTCAAAGTTCGATCAAAATCAAACTGTGAAGATAGTTGAGATCAAACTAGAGAGATCTCAAAGGTATGAACCCTAGTTCCGCCCAGTACGATTTTATATTTTTTTGTTGTATAATCTGTACACGTTTATCATTGAGTTTCGGGAATCAATCCCTAACATGAAGATCATCCCAATACCAAACTTAAAAACTTAGCCTACCTGAGAATGAAGATAAGAAGCATGGAAGTCGTTAACATAAACAAAGCATGATATTGCAAAGAAAATGAACATGGACTTTAAATACTTCAATCCTCATAACCTTGAAAGAAGACTACAACAAGAAGTAAAACAAAAATAGAAGATTTATCTAAAAGAAAGGAAAATGCTGAAGGAAAAATTACTACTCTATTTCCTACTAAAAGAACTACTCTTCAAATTACTACAAAAGAACTAGTATGTGACTTATAAAGACTCTCCCAACAATCCCTGACATCCTTTGCAAGCTTTTCCTCCACAAAGCCTTCAAGATTCAGCAATTCTATCTCCCAATGGCTGTTGGTGCAAGGTCCAAGGAAAGCTTTACAACAACAATCAAGAAGGGTAGCCAAAAAGTCAACAAAAGGGATTGCAATTCAAAGAACACCATTTGGACAGATTGCACCACTATTTTAATTTGGTCTTATTTTCTCCTCTGGGCATCCCAATGGATTTGAACATTCATCCGAATGGATTTGACTACTGGATTTTTTTGGTCTTCTAATGAGAAGGAACTCATCTGGATGGATTGTTGTGGCATCCGAATGACTTGTGGCTCTGATCTTTCTTTGCTGAGCTTCATCCGAATGACTTAGGAATATTATCCGGATGATTTGGCCTTCAATGCACATCTCTACACTTGGACATCAACCCTCGGCCCATCGGTATTCTCTCAATCTGATGCAATCTCCTCCAGCTATAATGACTTGTGAGCTTGATTATGAGCTCGGGAACTTCATAAGAACACTTAAGTGTCATGAAGACTTCCTAGAATATTCCTTAAACCCGGTTATCCTGCATTCAAAATGAACATACCCTTACGTGCAATATCAATTGTAAACTTAGAATAATTCACGCATGCATGCCTATAATGGATACGATGAGATTTAAATATTCAATGATATGTGCTCATCATTGTCAGGGATCGATTCCCAAGACCTAGTGATGAATGCGCATAGATTATACAACAAAATAATATGAAACTCTACAAGCAGAACTAGGGTTCATACCTTCAAGATCTCTCTATTTTGATTTCGACAACCTTCAACATTTGATCCTGATCGCTGCATGAGCATAGCTAGAATGATCTTACTCGACTAACCTCATGATCTTCTATCGTAATGCTATTGTACCTTGATCACGAACTGAGTGTGGACTAAAAAATGTGATCTCCTTGCCTTCACAAAACCTCTCAATATTTCGAGTATTAAGTTGTATCTAACCTAGAAAGCATAGCGGTGTATTTATAGTCAACGATAGGGACCCCGATAAGAAGTATGGACTAGGCTTCCTCTATAATTAGGAATCCTAATCCAACCCGGATTAATTTTGAATTATATAAATTAAAATTCATACTACTACAAAATTATAATTGCATTCCCTTTTCATATCTCGAAATCATATTTTGAATTCCTTGTTATTAAATGCTTATTTATGTTCTCACGTTAAGATTACAGATACCCTTTGATGAAGATAAATTACTACCAATTTATTTAATCAACATCTATAAAATTCCTTGAGATATTCCACTTAATTTATTCATTATGCCAGATACTATTATCCACTACAGGGTTTGACATAATCGAAACTTATAATCTTCCTCAAGAGAATATCATCAACCCCTACAAATGGATGTGGATCCCATCAATAATTAACAATTATCATACACTTAATATTGTGACCTAACTTATCGAGACTATTGGCCCACAAGGCCTCACTCTATGATGAATGAAAGTCAACAATATTAAATGTATACATCAATTAATTATCTTTGGGTTAGGATTATAAGCATTCATAATAACCATGAGGTGCGAATTGTATTATATTGGTTTATCCAAAAAAAATTATATTATATTGTCAGTATAAATATAATTATCTCAAAGTGGTCTTATTCAATACACACAAAGTCTATTAACACAGTGAGTTGAGACTGTATCATTTTTCATAGTCAAGACAGATATTGATACAAACCTCACTAGAGTTGCGAAACTCGTCAATTAATGTTGAATTCGATTCTGGGATTGACAAACGCAGATTCAAACGAAAGGATTACTGACCCGTTGTTTAGGAAAACAAGAACCAATAATATCAAGGAGAACAAGGATTATTGACCCGTTGTTTATGACTGAAACAAGAACCAATAATATCAATTGAGTTGAACGCTACAAGCAGCTACACTTGTTTGTTCGTTGAGAGTTCAATGAAGAACAAAGGAGAAAAACTTCTCACTAAATTGTATTATCCATCAAAAAAACTGCCCTCACACGCTGCTTGAACCCCCTTAAATAGGGTTAGGGTTATGACTAAAATAGACTAGAGAATAATAAAAAAAAGGAATCTGAATAAAATAAAATCTAATACTATCAAATAGGAAAGTTGACTAATTCTGTGCTCCACTCCAAAAATGGCGCCCAGCTCTTCTCCATTGGCTTCTTGGGCTTGCTTCACAGGCCATCCTCCTCTCTCTTGGCCTTTTTACATGTTAGCTTCATTATGGCTTGGACCTTCAATTAACTCATGGCAAGTTAATAAGTTAAAGGCCTTTTTTTCATCCACCCAGTCAAACTCGCCCAAGCCTTTTAACTCGTGGGCAGCGATGAAGCTCCCCATAGCTTGCTGAATATGTCTTGTCCTTGCTCGTGTCATTGGCACGCTAGGCACATGCAAGTCTCCATGCTCTTGTGCCACAACTCCATCATCATGTATCCAATCCTCGTCAGATATACTAAAATACTGTGTTATAGTCCTACTGGTGGTGTGTCCAATTTCACCTAAGACTCTGAACTAAAGACTTATATTCTACAAGAATTGATAATCTGATCCTCTATGTGTAAGTCAAACTCTACACACCAGATTATTTACTATGTTAAATAACAGACACCTATGCACAAAATATGATATGATATAATGCAAATATTGACCATAAAGATTCTCATCAAGAAAAAGAATAACTATTTAAATAATTCAAATAAATATTAATCTATTATATAAAGTCATGGCTTTTAGTATAAAATTCTAACAATCCCACACCCCAAGTTGAGAGCTGCTAGTCCCTACCAACTTTGGAAATGAAAATCAAAACTAAAAATGAAAACAATCCATAAAATTAACCAACGAGACTTCCCCTGTATATACACGAGTAAAAAAACATATGCTCACTAAGAGATACAAGAGTACCATGCATACTAAAAAAGTGCTAACACAAACACAAAATGCAACAATGCTATGAACTACGTTGAACAACTCAAGCTATTGGAGGTGTGGAAACAATGAAACTCACAACAAGTTTCAAGGTGAAATAGCTAAACAAGAAGAGGCTATGCATTCAATGAATTCAACGCGTGAATCAAAATGAAGCTATGTATATACATCTATATTGTACGAAAGGAAATATGAGTATGCCAAGACCCAGTCTATGCAACAAATTACTCAATGCATTAAAAGGAAATTGACAACACACAATAGGATCAACTTAGGACTTTCATAAACTTAATATGATTGTGGGTTACAAACGAAATTGGTTAACAAAATCAGCGTTGACTTGTATATATGTGGCTTGGGGTCAAACTACCCAAAGTCACCACTACACCTAACTACCCAACGGTCCTTTGTATCTGCTCAAATTTTCAGCTACATCCCATCATATGTTAGCAGGGCATTATCCATGTATGAACATCGGTTGTCCAAAAAACAAAACGACATTTGGGTGGATACGCCATCAACTACTATAACTGCCAACTATCATCATCAACGCAAAATATGGTCCAAAATATCAACCATACAAAAGAACGGGGGGTGGTGTGTGGTGACTGTAATCAGGGCTCGGGTTGTAGCATTCCTAATCGATAGAATAGCAACATGGGAACCAGTTGAATAACACCTATGGATACCCACTGGATTTTGGATTAACAAGTGACCAAATGATTTGACCTTAGTGAACCGGTTGCCTTAAACCTCTGCATTTTGAATTGGCCTCTTGAACACACTATCAATTAATTGGTTCAGATGAATTGACCTGATGATTTTTCCTATTTTTTGGCTTTCTTTCACCCATCCCCTAATCATTTATACTCTTCAATCATGGATTACAGTCACACACCACACACTCCCTACCACCTTATGCCATCCATTACCTAAGGTTTTTCACAAGAATGGATCGAACATGGCTCAAAATCAAGGCCTAGGAATGAAGATTTCGGATAAAATATCACGGGATATGACCAAAAATGTATCTCAACCTTTCATGATAAACTTCCATCTCACACACACACACACACACTCTAACTACAAGTTGTTCAACATGATTCATGCTTATACACAAGAGATGAGTTACCAACATTAAAGCTCAAAACATGCATGACTCTTGTTACTCTAAGCACTAGCATGACTCTTGTTACTCTAAGCACTATGTGAGCAAATAAAAAGTGACTCAAGACACTAGACAAGGTAATATTGAACAAAACACACTAAGTTTTTGAAATATTTTGCACAACAGGGACTAACACCATTAACCTCTCCCCCAACTTAAAATTTGTATTATCCTCAATGCAAGAATACAATGAACCATGAAGCATAAAAGAGGGACGATCATACCTACCAGGTGGAATGTCAACCACCGTATACCTCAGCCAAGTTTGAAATTTTTTTGCCACTTGTTCTACAAAAACAACAACTAAATTATCAAGTTAATCCAAAAACAAAAACAAAACAAAAGCCATTAGTTGCCTCTAATGCAACGCCAAGTTTAATGTCTTCAGCCAAACGCATGCCATTTGTGTAGTAAAGATAGAACAAGGAAATTAACTACACAAATGGCATCATAACTTACTTCGAGTAATGACCTGGTCATTCAAAATAACCTAGGTCAAAATTTTGAATGGGAACATTTCGAATAGAGATGGGAAGTGTGGCTATGCTAGGCCTTCCATAGAGACCACAATATGATTATCATCGGATTGGTCATCTTCCCTTACAAAGAGTTGTTCAGTAAAAGGCAAAGGGAAATTGTCTAGTTAAAGGTGCCAACTCACAACCAACTGGTGTTGGTTCATAACTTCCAATAATTCACTTTCTTGATGATCCTTTTGCATGAAGGAGATCACAATGAGGTGGTTTTGAGTATCACCTAAGAAAGTGACTTGCAATTTGTTCAGGAAAAATTTGGGGTTCTAATGGTGGGGCTTGGTTGTCTAGAGGTAATGACTCAACATTAGGTTCCCAGCTTTCATGTCCCATGACTTTGTTATCCACGAGGAGTGAATAAACAGACTCTACTTCGGGTGAATTAAGAAATAGCCTCTTTAGTAGTGAGGCAAGTTTCCCGAGGGAGGCTTTCAAATGTGAGCATGCACTCCTTGTTGCCCATGACTTCTCCTTCTTTGAGGAGGGAATAAAGATAATCTACCTCTTTCTTAGCACTGAGGTAATTCTCTAAGGGATTGGAAACTACATGAGAGTATCCTTGTTCTTGGTTTAATTAAGGTATCAATGTGGTCCTCATCACGAAACTCATCATCATGGTCGATTGGACTCGCAACACCTAACATATTGCTCACTAAGTCAATTGGGAACGAATTTCCCCAATGGCTTGTGTGTTCCACGCGTATATGTTAGATTGTCCCTACATAATATCTACAACGTATCCTCTAAACTCGGCTTGTAAAGCAACTAATATGGATTAGGACCAACAATAGGTCCCTAGGAAGCATATTATTGCAAACTGTTGGGCAGGTACCGTAGTGATTCCTGCCACTAGAAGTTTAAGCCCTGGGTTTGGAAAATGTGTGTGCATAAATATTCCCTCATAGTCCATTTAGGTGAGACATTAATGGCCCCCTGTTGGGCGGCCATTGTAGTGTCAAGGGAGTTATCTATGTGAATGAATCTGTGTGTGCAATCTCGAGTGTAAACACTCATTTACCTAAATGCAATCCCTACAACACTAGCTAGGACAAGCAAAGACTAAAAACAACAACAATGAAAATAAATATATATAAATACAAAACATTTTACCCAAATTGTTAACGCTATTCCCTGGCAACCGCGCAAAAATATGATCGATCCAAAATTGTGTATATTGTTGCACTGCCGAGCACGATCTCATTTAAAATCAAAATTTCTTCTCTTTGTTGGTGGATTTTTATAGTGGAGAAGTTGTGGGTAGATATTCTCAAGAAAAGAAGTTATGGCTTGAATCTCGACCAAGTACTTTGCATGATTGCGAAATTTAGGACGCCAAACATTGATCATTCGGATTCGTAAAATTATGTCTAAGAGATGAAATGGTAAAATGAGAAGTGATTAAATAAAGGGGAAACATGATTTTGTGACTTCTTTCATCCATAACCTAGACATCAAATATCTTCTTTCTATCACTCAATTAAGAACAAAGTCAAATATTCTTGGCCAAAAAATATATCTATGACAATCAGGTTTGATTCAACAAACGCATTTTTGGATTGGGTTAAGCTTAATAACAATGATTTTCAAAATAAGGAGGACATTGTCTCAAGTATTATATACACCAAAGTTTGATGGCGACACCTAATGAAAACAATAGCACTCCATTTTTACTTCAGAAAAATAAAAACTCGAATCGATCCATTAACAAGCTTGAAATTCATATGAAACTAAAGTTGTGTTATAGAATGAGATTGTTCCAAGACAACTAGTCTAAATATGAAGGACATTGACCTAAGTATAGGATGTACCAATTAAGGATTTAACATTTCATTTTGGTTTGAAAAGAATGAACAATACTCATTCTCCGACAAGCTTTGAAAATCTTAATAGAAGATATCAAACATGCCTAGGTCATAGGATAAAGATCATCCCAAGACTACGTCTAAAAACTTAGCTTACGAGTGTGATACGAACCAAGTCAACCCGTGACAATAACCCGATATCAAATATGATTTCATAAACGAAAAGAATTACCAAATTTGTATGGAACTGCGACCCGTTGCTTAGCGAAGCAAGAACCTTGGTATGATGAAGACGCCACAAACGGGGATGTGAGATCCGTTTGATAAGTCGGATGAACGCCACAAGGAATCCCTTGATAAGTTCGAAAAAGTCTCTTCAAGAACTCAAGAAGAACACTCCAAAGTTTATTCCATCATTGATTGTTCTTTTCAAATTCGGCCTCATAATCCTTATATAATGAGAAGCCCAAAAGAAATAAGCCCAAAAGAAATCCTAAACACACTAGGAAAACCCTAATACGTAGAAAAAACCCTAAAAACGCAACATAACACTTCGGTAGCGCTACACCCTTTTTGGGGGAGCGCTACCCAGTCTACTGGATTGATTCTTGCTCCACTTTGATGCACATGACCAGCCTTTGTTCACCTTCGACCATAGTGAACCCTTCACCTTGTTGTAGAATTCTTCGAGTAAAATTGTTCAGCGCCTCCTTGAACCTTCTTGCTCTCGCCCTCGTTACTGGCCCAATCGGAATGTGCATTGGATCATTGGTAGGATTGCTGGTTGTAGCCTTGATGTCCACATCATTCCCCCCCTCTTGAAAAGGATTTGTCCTCAAAATCGTCACCTACATCAAAAGGACTCAAATCAGTAACATTGAAAGTAGCACTAACATTGTACTCACCAGGCAAGTCAAGCTTGTAGGCGTTGTCGTTGATCCGTTCCAACACTTGGAAAGGTCCATCTCCACGAGGCAGCAATTTAGAACGCCTCTGTGTTGGAAACCGCTCCTTGCGCATGTGCAACCATAGCCAATCTCCGGGCTCAAAAATCAGCTTGTGACGACCCTTGTTAGCTTGCTTGATGTATTGCTCAGTTCGTCTCTCAATGTTGAACCTTGCCTTTTCATGCAGCTGCTTTACAAATTCAGCCTTCTTCTTGCCATCTAAATTCACATGCTCAGACATTGGTAAAGGCGATAAATCCAAAGGAGTTAAAGGATTAAAACCATAAACAATTTCAAATGGTGAAAACTTTGTAGCAGAATGAATGGCACGTGATAGGCTCATGATATTTTATATATAAGCGCCTAAGTAGGAGGAGTTGGCGCATTAGATGAACGTTTTATAATCATTTTCCTATTTAATGTGCGCTTGGTAGTGTTGTTTGTATTGTGCATGTTTTTCCAGGTTGAAAGATGTTTTTTGGCACCTATTGCATGGCTTGAAGCGGAGCTGAGATGTGGGAGTCGAAGTTTGAAGTGTGAAATGCTGAAAAGGGCGGCTTAAGCCCTCGGTATCGATACCATTCTAAAGGGTATCGATACCATTTACTCATGGAGTACACAAATCGTTCCAGAATGTTTAGTATCGATACCTCTGTAAAGGGTATCGATACAATTTGCTTATGGATTGCACAATTTTTGTTCCAGAATGTTTAGTATCGATACCTCTTTAAAGGGTATCGATACCTTTGCCTTACGCGATTAAAGAGATAACGAATCGGTATCGATACCATTCTCAGGGGTATTGATACCGAGAGAGTTCGGGAGCGTCAGAGTTGAAGCTGCGTCGTTTCAGTGGACGTAAATTAATTTCTTTAACGTTTTAATTAGGTTTTTGTGAGGATCTGGAGAGGAGTATAAGTACTCATGTTATAACCCATTTTAGATAGACTTTTACCTAGGGTTTGAGTTGACGAGTTTTTCGGCCACAGATCTGAAATTCATTATTCTTTGATACGGTTTGTAAGTTTTATTTCAAGATTTCCAGTTGAAGATTAAGTTCGCGTTTGCAATTACGGTATTTCTTATCATTATTTTCAGATTTCATTAATGGAAAGCATGATTAGTTCTTATTTCAATTCAATTTCTGCAATCTATTTCAATATGTGCGAGTAGTCGTATAGGGTGTAGCCGCGGGATCAAGGTGTTCCGTGGCTAGGCTAATTCATATTTTACCTCGGTGCTGAATCAAGTTAATTAATGCGCAGTTTTTGAATACGGAACTTTTCTAGCAAACAAAACCCGGATATCGCCCGTTCCACATGCGCGCAGGAATCGGTGACAAGTGTTGTGCACTTGTTAGGAACGATTTCCATAATTTTTAAACCTATTAATTAAATGATTGTGGCCCGAGTGAACGTGGATTAGGCTAGTTGCGGGCACTGTAATGCCCACGGCTGTGCTCTTCTGTTTTAATTAAGATTTCAAAAATTTAATTAGGTTAATTTAGTTAATTAATTAATCATCTGAACAAGGGGTGGCTACCTGAGAGCCAGTTTCAAACATAGACCTAGCATTATTTGAGTAAACACCGTAGACCGTCTCTGTGGTTCGACTCCGGCACTTTCGGATTTATTGTGCTACACCGGTCGATTGTCCTACGCTTGGGACAGAAATTAGAGTTAATTATTAGATACCCGAACGGTCAAGCATTTTTGGCGCCGTTGCCGGGGAACGGTGACGTGTGTTCAAACGGTGTTAGTCTAGGTTTGTTAATTTTTAGTTGAGTCACCATAGGTAACGATAAGTTAGTTGAATTTAAACCTGCTCCTCTTTATTACCGTGATCACACTAATCGTTTGGTTAAGATAGAGAACAGGTCGAGTCAGTCAGAGTCTTCTAATTCTTCGTCAGAGTCAACAGGGAGTCAATCGGAGTCCATTCCCATCAGTGAACTCTACAGAGATTTACCTTTCGAGGCGGTTAGTGTTAATAGTCCGCTTTTTGAGTCAATCTCCGAACCAGAATCTGTTGAAATGGGAGACCAGGGAGTCATTCAGCAACTATCTCTGAGGCAACACTTGAATCCCGAAAGGTCCACTCCTGACGGGCCGATTGTGTTCCCTCGAGAAACACAGGAGGCACGCAATGCCTTCACCATTAAACCGGGTGTCCTAAATAGCCTCCCTAACATCTATGGGAGAGAGTCTGATTATCCGTACGAACATGTGCGGACTTTTGAAGGGTTAGTGCGCAACCTGGCGTCTACTACCCAGTATGATAATGCTTGTCTCAAACTGTTTGAGGCAACTCTAAAAGATGGCGCACTTAGGTGGTTCCGAATGCAAAAGCCTCAGTCCTTCACCACATGGGCACATGTGCGTGATGCGTTTTACAGGAAATATTTTCCTGAGGCAAAGACCAATAGCTTAAGGCGCCAGATCCAAGGGTTTAGGCAGGGGAGAGAAGAGACTTTCGTTAAGGCATGGGAGCGCTTCAAAGATTTGCTCCTAAGGATGCCACATCCTGGTTTTGAGAAAATACAGCTGGTTGAATTCTTTCATTTGGGTCTCAACGCTGAGACAATCCAACATATCGAATATTCATGTAAAGGGGACGACTTATTGTCCAAAACTGCGGACGAGGGTTGGGATTTCTTAGATGACCTAGCAGATAGGCAGAGGGCATTAGAACCCTCTGATTTTGAGCGGTTCGGAACCCCTGGGTCCAGTGTTATCCCCGTTACCATTCGAGACCAGCGGCTCCAGGCCCAAGTTGAGAAGATGGCACAAAAGTTAGAAGAATTAGAGGTTAAGCAAACCCATTCTGTGCATGAAGTCAGTATAGAGGAGGTTTGTGTTTGGTGTGAGTGTAGGGGGCACATTGCTACTGCGTGCCCCGGATTTTTAGCTGCCAAGGGAGCGAGTCAGATAAATCAGGAAGAGGTTAATGCTGTAAGGAATTGGGACCCATACTCGAATTCATATAATCAGGGATGGAGGGATCATCCTAACTTTGGGTGGTCAGACTCTAGACCCGCAGGTGGAGGTCAAGTGCAACCCCTTGCGCCGCCTCAGCCACAACAGTTCCATCAGTCCCAAGAACCGAGGCCTCCGCAAGGCCAAGTTTTTCCTTACAACTACCAGCCTCAGCAAGGCAGAGAGGGAGGCCCATCCACTCGTGGTCCACCCCCAGGTTATGCGCAGACTGCACCACCCCAATTTGAGGATTCTATGAATTCTCTAATGCAGTCTCAGCTGACTTTTCAGACTGACACCAGACAGCAAATTGGGGCCCTTACAGCCCAAATGACACAACTTACTGCGATAATCAGTCAAATGCAACAAGAGAAGGGTAGGTTTCCAGTCCAGGGTAGTCCGGCAGGTGCTCATTATGTGGGAAATTCAGGCCCCAATATCCAAGGGCAAAATCAGGAAGAGGCTAAGGCAGTTACCAGTCTGAGGAGTGGGAAAACTATTGATAAGACCATTCAGCAAACACAGAGACAGGCTCCACCATTGGAGCCAGTTATTGAGCCTGAGGTCATTTTTGATACTGCTGAGGTGCCTCGAGAGGAAGTAGTTGAGAGAGAGGAGTCACCTGAGGTGGGAGAGCCTGCTGTTGCGGCCCCCACGACTCAAACGCCGCCAACAAGACCGTTAGCTCCATTTCCCCAAAGACTGGCGGTGAGACCCAAGCAAACAACAAACAGTAAGATGATGGAGTTATTTAAGAGAGTTCAATTCCCCATCACCCTGATGGAGGCAATTGAATCTTTTCCTCAGTGTGCTAAGGTTTTGAAGGACCTCTGCACACCAAAGCGCAAGAGTCAGAACAACGTGGTTCTGACGGAGCAAGTGAGCTCCATTCTGCAGACTGAGATTCCTACCAAGTGTAAGGATCCAGGGTGTCCCACTATTCCCATAACCATAGCAGGTCAGAACTTTGAGAAGGCATTGTTGGATTTGGGAGCGAGTGTTAATTTGCTCCCTTATTCAGCATACTTGAGATTGGGCCTAGGCGACCTTAGTGAGACTCCAGTCACGCTTTAGTTGGCTGACCGGAGTATTAGAGTGCCCAAGGGAGTGGTAGAGGATGTATTGATCCGGGTAGGGGAGTTTCAATTCCCCGCTCATTTCATTGTTCTAGAGATTAGTCCCGGTCGTGAGGCTTTAGAGAAGACTCCCATCATTTTAGGGCGTCCTTTCCTAGCCACCTCCAACGCTGTGATGAACTGTAAAACTGGCAAGGTCCAGTTATCTGTCGGTGAGGAGAGAATGGAGGTGGATGTGTTCAGTGTCAGTACACTAGAGGATGATGGTGAGGAGTTTGAGGAGTTGTGTCTGATTGACACGTTAGTTCAGGAGCATATTGATACAGTCCTGTATAAGGACCCCTTGGAGGTTGCTCTTACCTCCGAGGAAATATCATTTTTAGACTCGGCGGAGGTGGTGAATTTGTTAGAGTTACTAGATGTTGAGGAGCCGTGTGAAGAAGTTTGTGGGGTCTCTCATGACCCTATGTTTGAGCTTTTGGGCAACCCTCCGCTCAAGGTTCTTCCTTCGTCAGTCCAGCCGCCTAAACCAGAGTTGAAACCTCTACCGGACACGCTTAAGTATGCCTTTTTGAAAGGCAATGATACCTATCCGGTTGTGATCTCCTCATCCCTCGAGGAAGATCAAGAGAGGAAATTGCTTGACCTGTTGAAAGAGCATATGGGCGCGATTGGCTGGACCATAGCAGACTTGCATGGTATAAGCCCAACGGTGTGTACACACCGCATTATTCTTGAGGAGAGTGTCAAGCCTTCTAGGCAACCTCAACGGCGTCTTAACCCCAACATGAAAGACGTAGTCCGGGCTGAGGTGCTTAAGCTGTTAGATGCGGGTATTATATACCCAGTGGCCCACAGTGAGTGGGTGAGTCCGGTTCAGGTTGTACCTAAGAAGGCAGGAGTGACTGTAGTGAAAAATGATGAGGGAGTTTTAGTGCCGACCCGAGTTCCCACAGGTTGGAGAGTTTGCATAGATTACCGGAAGCTCAATGCGAGCACCCGGAAAGACCACTTCCCTCTTCCCTTTATTGATCAGATTTTAGAAAGGGTAGCTGGTCGTGCCTTTTATTGTTTCTTAGATGGGTGCTCGGGATATAACCAGATTGAGGTCGCGTTAGAGGACCAGGAAAAGACCACCTTCACATGTCCATATGGAACCTATGCTTATCGTCGCATGCCCTTTGGGTTGTGCAATGCACCTGGTACCTTTTCCAGGTGCATGATGGGAATTTTTAGTGACATGGTGGAGAAAATTGTAGAGGTTTTCATGGATGATTTCTCAGTCTTCGGGGATTCAATCGATGGATGCCTCGGAAATTCGGGAAAAGTTTTACAGAGGTGTGAGGAGAAGCACTTGGTGCTAAATTGGGAGAAGTGTCACTTTATGGTTACCCAAGGAATTGTTTTGGGACACATAGTGTCCTTCAAGGGTATTGAGGTTGACAAGGCCAAAATTGATTTAATTCGTAATCTCCCAACACCTAAGTCTGTTAAGGATGTGCGTTCATTTCTGGGACACGCTGGTTTCTATCGACGGTTCATTCAGGACTTTAGTGCTATCTCCCGACCATTATGTCAGTTGTTAGCAAAGGACACACCGTTTGTGTGGTCCGATGCTTGTGAGAGGGCATTCCAGATGTTAAAGCGGAGTCTCACAACTTCGCCGATTGTGCAGTCCCCAGATTGGAGTCTTCCCTTTGAGCTGATGTGTGATGCTTCTGACTATGCAGTCGGAGCTGTTTTAGGGCAGAGGAGAGGGAAAGACCCATGTGTGATCTACTATGCTAGTAAGACGTTGAATGAGGCGCAGATGAATTACACCACCACCGAGAAGGAGTTGTTAGCGGTGGTGTTTGCGCTAGATAAGTTTCGGTCCTACCTTGTAGGTTCGCAGATCACGGTTTTCACCGATCATGCGGCCCTAAAGTACTTAATGACTAAGCAGGACGCGAAAGCTCGCCTCATTCGGTGGATTCTGCTGCTGCAAGAATTTCACCTGATTATCAAGGATAAAAAGGGGGTCGAGAATGTAGTGGCTGATCACCTGTCTCGTCTTTTTTCATGCTTTTCCCGGAGGTCTGGAGAAAGCTGCAATCAATAGGATTTCGTTCGAGGACCCCACCTCGAATCTTCCCATTAGAGATTCTTTTCCGGATGAGCAGTTGTTCGCCGTTAATGAGTGCCCGTGGTACGCTGATATTGCCAACTATTTGGTAACAGGGCAGCTCCCCTCCCATTGGTCTACCCAAGAGAAGCAACGATTTTTGAGGAGTGTCCGACAGTATATATTTGATGACCCATATTTGTTTAAGTACTGTGCGGACCAGATCGTGCGTAGGTGTGTCCCCGAGTCTGACCAGAAGGGGATTATAGAGTTCTGTCATAGCGAGGCGTGCGGTGGTCACTTCTCTGCGAAGAAGACCACCGCCAAGATTTTACAGTGTGGTTTTTGGTGGCCGGATATGTTTAAGCTTGTTCATGCGTTCTGTAGGTCATGTGACCGTTGCCAAAAGCTTGGCAAATTGTCTTCACGTCAGGAGATGCCCCTCCGACCCATTCTTGTGCTAGAGGTTTTCGATTGTTGGGGCATCGACTTTATGGGTCCATTACCTATGTCGCATGGTTACGAGTACATTTTGGTAGCGGTGGATTATGTGTCCAAGTGGGTGGAGGCGATACCCACTAAGTCGATGGAGTCGCGAGTAGTGCTCGAATTTCTTAAGTCCAACATATTGTCGAGATTTGGCGTACCACGCGCCATTATCTCTGATCAGGGCACGCACTTCACAAGTCGGTCTTTTGAAAAGTTGATGGGGGAGTATAGAGTCACTCACAAGGTATCCACTTCGTACCACCCCCAAACTAATGGGCAGGCCGAGTTAGCGAATAGAGAGATTAAGAGGATTTTAGAGAAAACTGTAGGTGTGACTAGGAAGGATTGGTCCACCAGGTTGAATAATGCGTTGTGGGCCTATCGCACTGCTTATAAGACCGTGTTGGGTGCTTCACCCTATCGGCTCGTTTTCGGTAAGGCCTGCCACCTGCCAGTTGAGTTAGAGAAGAAGGCCTATTGGGCCCTCCAGGAAATTAATTCGAGTTTAGATATAGTGGGTGCGCATAGGAAATTGCAGTTATGTGAGCTCGAGGAGCTTAGGAATGACGCGTATGAGAATGCGAGTATCTATAAGGCTAAGGTTAAGGCGTATCATGATAGGAATATTCAGCGCAAAACCTTTAGAGTTGGTCATAAAGTATTGCTCTATAATTCGCGTCTCCATTTGTTTCCCGGGAAGTTGCGGTCCCGTTGGGAAGGTCCTTATGTTGTGGTGCAAGTGCATCCAAATGGTTCAGTTGATGTTCATGATCCTAAGGACGCCAATGTGTTCAAAGTTAATGGGCAGCGTCTGAAACCGTTTTTAGAGTTTTTAGAAGTGGGGGAACCTGATGAGGAGTTGGTCGATCCTGTGTATTTGGACGACCCGGTTACTTAGGCTGTTTTTAGCCAGGTTTTGACGGGTAGCTCACGCGTACCATACTCTTAATTGAGTTTGGACCCGGCCTCTACTTCTAGAGGTACTCATCATTGACTTGGGTTTTATAGCTTCGCACGCCGCTATTACCATAAGGATCGTGTGCCCAGCTCCGGTTAGTAAGGGCAAATTGTTTTCTTTTTAATTGTTTTCTCTCATCTTCTTTAATTGTATCAAAAATCTAAAAGAAAAACATTATAAAAAATACTAAAAAGGAAAATAGAGAGCTTTGTTTTTAACTTTTCTAACTTTCTTTGTGTTATGTTGCTTTTTTTTTTTTTTATTGGCATAACCCATACTCCTTCGGCCTCCTGCTCTATGACGATGTGGGAAACATCATTATCAATTGAGTCTTAGACAAGATCCAGATTGGGGTGATGAAGTCACAGGTCCTTTAGCTTCATGGCACTTCTCCAGACAATATGCGACCAAGATCCATTTCATGACCAAGATCCATTTCTTGGCCGCTACCCCAGGTTCATTCTTTCCCTGCCTGTTATTCTCTTTTCTTTATCTCTATGCTCTGAGGGCATAGCATATTTTAAGTTGGGGGGAGGAAAGTGAGTTTCTGTTTTGGTGGGAGAATTTTTAATTGTTTGTGCGGGGATACATTGTTATGCTTGTGTGTGTATGAATGAGTCGAGCATGATGGGTTTTCAATTTGTTGTCTGCTTGTTAATTTATTCCCATGCATATATCTGGTATCTCTGTTGAGTAGTCTTGCATGATGAATGATTATGAGTGGGTGTTTCCACAGAGTGTACATAGTGGTTTATCGCATACTCCATGGTAGTGCTTAATTTGCATACGCATGAGTTGGTAGGCAATTTTACCACATACTCAGCTTAGAAATTTTGCATGCATATTGTGAGAGTTGGTAGCGTGGAACGGGAATGATACAAGGCCTTCTTGCGTGATTAAACCACTAAAAGAGTCCCATAGAACCCTTTTCAACCAGTCCATACAAGTATCTGTGTCTAACCTAGGAAGCCGGTGTTTGGGATGGAAAGTAAGTTGGGGGGTATTCAGCTCTGTGCATTTCTGGGAACTCGGCCTCACTGTGAGATAGAACTCCGCATGTTTGGAAGTAACTGTTTGGGAAGTAGGAGAGATGGATTTCAAGATTGCTTCTTTGGTGTCATTGATTTGGTAACCTTAACCTACCTTGAGCCACACAAACTTAACCACAAATCACTTTACTGCAATTAAAAGAAAAGAAAAGAAAAGAAAAAAAAAAGATAGCAGTTCGGTAGCGATACCCTTTTAAGAGGTATCGATACCTCTTGGTTACGTATCAAAAAAATAAAAAAATAAAAAAAAGAGGCCGATCAGCTGCCTTTCTTCTTCCCCTCCTCCTTCTCTTTCCCTCTCTTCCTCTCCATTAACAACCAAAACCCTAACCTAAAAACTCCCTTATCCTCCTCAAAACCTTCACCAATCTTCACCAAAAGTCACAGAATTACTCCTCTCACTCTCCTCTACCATTCTACCCAAACCAAATTCTTTCTAACCCACTACAATCCCCAGATTTAAAAATCCCAAAACCTCACTTTCTAAATCCTTTTAACCCCCAAATCATGGCACCAAGGAAAGACACTGGCAAAGTTAAGGCTGGGGCTTCATCCAGCGCTGCAAGGGAAATCTCGGAAGATACACCTCTTCCAGGTCGGGCAACGAGGCGGAACCGGGAACAGATGGAGAGGGATGAGCAGATACGATGGAAAGAGTCAATTGTGAGCAGGGGAGTGAAAAATGAGAGGCACATTGTGTTGGAGGCTGGGTGGCCGCAAAATCATTTGGTGATCGAGGCGATAAAAAGTCAAGGTATGTCTTTCTGGTTTGAACCGAATCCGGGTTATAGTAACGCGTTAGTTGAAGAGTTTTATAAAAACATGGTTGTACCTGAGGCTAGAATTTTCTTGAATCCGGGGGCTCGGATTACTTCGATGATAGGAAAAACCCCCGTGTTCATTGATGCTGATAAGATTGCTTCTGTATTAAATTATGTGAGACCCGAGGGGGAGATAAATTTTCCTAGGCCTGTTGAGAACCCCATTAACCAGGATTGGGTGAACGGAGAAATTTACACGAATAGGAGGGATGCGAGGATCCCTCATTGGCCGGGCAAGTTTAAGCCAGCATACAGGTTTCTTAATCAGGTGATTTGTTATAATATTTATCCGAGGGGAACTGAGAACAAACCGCAGGAGAAGGTGGGGAACATTATGTGGGCCTTTACTGATGAGGAGACTGTATGTGACTGGGTGTCGTTTATTTTCGGTGAGATGGTGGATTTCAGGGATTTGTCGAAGAATGTCCGAATGCCTTTTCCGTGCCTAGTGACTTCGATTCTCCGGAGGGATGGCATTGCAGGGACTAGGTTTTCTACAAATGATAGGTTGGATCCGGGGGCGATGGATTCCACCATTCTGACGCGGAGTAGTGCTCAGAGTAGGGATGTTGGAGCCCAGGCTATTGGTACCAGAGGGTCACTGACCACTGCACCGTCATCGGGAGCACCACTGAAAGAGTGGTTTAAGAAGCTTTTCTGTCAGAATGTGGCTATCATTAAGAGTCAGAAGAAGATGAAAGTGGAACAGAGGCAGCTAGCTAGGAGACAGGTGGAACTGGATGATCAGCTGGGTTATGTGAGGCGTCAGATTGCAGGTGAGACATCAGGTCCTTATGTGCCTCGCCGTTGGCCAGAGCTTGAGGTGAGTGATGATTTTGAGGAGCAGGATGATCCGGACGTGGACTCGGATGCATAGGTGGAGTGCCGCATGGGGTAGTGGAGTATGTTGGTGGTGTGATGTATGTGTTGTGATATGTATGAGTCCGGGTGGCGACTAACTCGGGTAGTTAACCTTTTGCACTCACATAAGCCGCCATCCATTTGCATGTTTCCTTTTCGTTTTGTTCACCAAGGTCATTACAAGCCGATAAAGCCCTTAGTTGACCCGTGGCACGTGTATCACGCTCCTATATGCATGCTTAAATTCTTGTGATGAATATGTGGTAAATTTTGCCTCCCATGGGTATGAGATGGGTGGCTATGTGATTTTGTGGATGCATGTTTATCTCTGAGTGTTATTTTATGTGCAAGGTGTGTCAACTGTTTGCTAGAGCATGCATGTGTTTGAATTGAAGGTAGTGGTGAGTTGGGAATCCTGAAGGTGAACCGAATTTTGTACATCGCGCATAACTCTTGTATCCCCGTATAATTGCTTGATAATCTGGGTTGATTATTCTACCCGTTGCTCGGGACGAGCAACGCTTAAGTTGGGGGGTGTGATAGGCGCGTGATATTTTATATATAAGCGCCTAAGTAGGAGGAGTTGGCGCATTAGACGAACGTTTTATAATCATTTTCCTGTTTAATGTGCGCTTGGTAGTGTTGTTTGTATTGTGCATGTTTTTCCAGGTTGAAAGATGTTTTTTGGCACCTATTGCATGGCTTGAAGCGGAGCTGAGATGTGGGAGTCGAAGTTTGAAGTGTGAAATGCTGAAAAGGGCGGCTTAAGCCCTCGGTATCGATACCATTCTAAAGGGTATCGATACCATTTACTCATGGAGTACACAAATCGTTCCAGAATGTTTAGTATCGATACCTCTGTAAAGGGTATCGATACAATTTGCTTATGGATTGCACAATTTTTGTTCCAGAATGTTTAGTATCGATACCTCTTTAAAGGGTATCGATACCTTTGCCTTACGCGATTAAAGAGATAACGAATCGGTATCGATACCATTCTCAGGGGTATCGATACCGAGAGAGTTCGGGAGCGTCAGAGTTGAAGCTGCGTCGTTTCAGTGGACGTAAATTAATTTCTTTAACGTTTTAATTAGGTTTTTGTGAGGATCTGGAGAGGAGTATAAGTACTCATGTTATAACCCATTTTAGATAGACTTTTACCTAGGGTTTGAGTTGACGAGTTTTTCGGCCACAGATCTGAAATTCATTATTCTTTGATACGGTTTGTAAGTTTTATTTCAAGATTTCCAGTTGAAGATTAAGTTCGCGTTTGCAATTACGGTATTTCTTATCATTATTTTCAGATTTCATTAATGGAAAGCATGATTAGTTCTTATTTCAATTCAATTTCTGCAATCTATTTCAATATGTGCGAGTAGTCGTATAGGGTGTAGCCGCGGGATCAAGGTGTTCCGTGGCTAGGCTAATTCATATTTTACCTCGGTGTCGAATCAAGTTAATTAATGCGCAGTTTTTGAATACGGAACTTTTCTAGCAAACAAAACCCGGATATCGCCCGTTCCACATGCGTGCAGGAATCGGTGACAAGTGTTGTGCACTTGTTAGGAACGATTTTCATAATTTTTAAACCTATTAATTAAATGATTGTGGCCCGAGTGAACGTGGATTAGGCTAGTTGCGGGCACTGTAATGCCCACGGCTGTGCTCTTCTGTTTTAATTAAGATTTCAAAAATTTAATTAGGTTAATTTAGTTAATTAATTAATCATCTGAACAAGGGGTGGCTACCTGAGAGCCAGTTTCAAACATAGACCTAGCATTATTTGAGTAAACACCGTAGACCGTCTCTGTGGTTCGACTCCGGCACTTCCGGATTTATTGTGCTACACCGGTCGATTGTCCTACGCTTGGGACAGAAATTAGAGTTAATTATTAGATACCCGAACGGTCAAGCAGTACGGTTATAAGCAAACTCAACATGAGGCAAACAATCCTCCCAAGTCTTGATGTTCTTACTAATGATAGCCCTCAACAAGGTAGATAAAGTCCTACTGACTACTTCCGTTTGACCATCAGTTTGAGGGTGACAAGTAGTAGAAAACAAAAGTTTCGTTCCTAGCTTTCCCCATAAGGTCTTCCAAAAGTAACTTAAGAACTTAGCATCCCGGTCCGACACTATTGTCCTAGGCAAACCATGAAGTCTAACAATCTCCCGAAAGAACAAGTCTGCAATATAAGAAACATCATCAGTCTTATGACAAGGGATAAAATGTGCCATCTTAGAAAACATGTCAACCACCACAAAAATTGAATCCCTCCCACGCTTACTCCTAAAACAAACTGCATAGAAATATCAATCCAAGGTGAACTAGGAATAGGTAGGGGCGTATAAAGACCATTTGGTTGAACCCGCGACTTAGCCTGCCTACAAGTGATACACCTACCACAAATTCGCTCAACGTCCCTTTTCATGTGTGGCCAATAGAAATGCTCTTGCAAAATGGCTAAGGTCTTGGCGACCCCAAAATGTCCCATTAACCCTCCACCATGGGACTCTCACACAAGTAAATCTCTAATCGAACCATTCGGAACACACAATTTATTCTCCCTAAACAAGAAACCATCATGCCTATAAAACTTTCCCTCAACAAATTTTTCACAAGCACCATACACCTCACAAAAATCGTGGTCATCATGATAAAGTTCCTTAATATGCTCAAAACCCAGAAATTTAGCATCAAGAGTAGAGATTAAGGTATACCTGCGTGAAAGTGCATCCGCAACCACGTTTTCCTTACCTTGCTTGTATCGAATGACATAGGGAAATGTCTCAATGAACTCAACCCACCGTGCATGCCTCTTGTTTAGCTTGTGTTGGCCTTTCAAATGCTTCAAGTATTCATGATCCGTTCGAATCACGAACTCCTTCGGCCACAAGTAATGTTGCCATGCCTCTAAGGCCCGAACCAAAGCGTACAATTCCTTGTCATACGTGGGATAGTTGAGTGCAGCCCCACTCAACTTCTCGCTAAAATACGCAAGTGGTCTTCCGTCCTGCATAAGTACAGCGCCTATACCAACACCAGAAGCATCACATTCAATCTCAAACGTTTCAGAAAAATCAGGTAAAGCAAGTAAAGGAGCATGAGTAAGCTTATGCTTAAGGAGCTGAAAAGCTTTCTCCTGTTCTTCACCCCAATTAAACGCGACGTTCTTCTTGATAACCTCGGTGAGTGGTGCAGCAACGGTGCTAAAATCCTTCACAAACCTCCTGTAAAAACTAGCAAGCCCATGAAAGCTTCTAACATTACTTACACTGGAAGGAGTAGGCCACTCTTGGATGGCTTTGACCTTCTCCTCATCAACCTCAATACCTTTAGCACTTACAACAAAGCCTAAGAACACAAGCTTATCAGTGCAGAAAGTACACTTTTTGAGGTTAGCATACAACTTCTCCTTCCTAAGCACATCCAAAACCGAATGCAAATGCGAGACATGATCATGCAAATTCTTGCTGTAAATCAGAATATCATCAAAATACACAACAACGAATTTACCAATGAAAGCACGCAAAACATGATTCATTAAGCGCATGAAAGTACTAGGGGCATTAGTTAAACCAAATGGCATAACCAACCATTCATACAATCCATATTTTGTTTTAAATGCTGTTTTCCATTCATCTCCTTCTTTCATTCTAATTTGATGATATCCACTCTTAAGATCAATATTTGAAAACACACAAGATCCATGCAATTCATCTAACATATCATCTAAACGAGGGATGGGGTGTCGATACTACCGTTATGTTGTTGATCGCGCGGCAATCAACACACATCCTCCACGTCCCATCCTTCTTGGGCACAAGAATCACCGGAACCGCACAAGGACTCATGCTTTCTCTCACATGTCCTTTCTCCATTAATTCCTCAACTTGACGTTGAATCTCCTTGGTTTCCTCCGGATTGCTCCGATATGCGGGTCGGTTTGGAATCGATGCACCAGGAACAAAATCAATTTGGTGCTCAATCCCTCGAATAGGTGGTAACCCATGTGGTACCTCCTCGGGCAATATATCCTTGAAATCCTGTAAAAGAGAAACAACAACACTAGGCAAAGAAGGGTCAAGTTGGTTAGTGTTTAAAAGAGCCTCCTTGTACATAAGTAAAATCATTGGCTGTTTTGAAATTAACGCTCGCTTAACCTCACTTGTTTTTGCATAGAAACTTGACTTCCTCTCTTGTCTTCTCTTGAGATTCTTGTTTTCTAATTGCTCTTGTTCTTGTACAATTTCTTGAGATTCTTGTTTTCTTATTTCTTGAACCTATTGCTGGTTGGAATAAAACAAGGTTGTGTCTTGATTTAGCTCTGGAAACCACTCAAAAAAAAAAAATTAGAACCAGCAAGAACGAAAGAAATTGTTTTTCGGAATTTTTTTATATTTGTTTTCTAACATTGTTTTGCAGGCGTTAAGTCATGTCTAACGGTAAGGGAACGGATACAACGGAGGAAGTGCCTATTGTGTCTAATCTGCAGATGCAAGCACTCATGGGGGAGTTTAGGCGGATAATGAGGGGAGAACTGGAACAAATTAATGAGAGGTTAGACCGGGTGGAAGATAGAACGCATAGGGGACAAAATGAACGACAGGATCTACAAATTGGTCCTAACGTTCCTAGAAGAAACCGGGTGCATAGGAGAGGAGCGGAAGAAGAGGAGTATGACGGTGATAGGTTTGAGGATGATTTTGATAGACTAACCATGGACGGTCACAGGGAGTACGGCCGGGATAGAGGAATGAGGAATCGGGGGGATAACAACTTGGGAGGTATCAAGATGAAGATTCCAGCATTTCAAGGCAAAAGTGATCCCGAAGCATACCTTGAATGGGAAAAGAAGATTGAGTGGGTGTTCGATTGTCACAACTACTCCGAAACTCAGAAGGTAAAGCTTGCTGCCATTGAGTTTACGGATTATGCTATTGTGTGGTGGGATCAAATTTGTGTTACTAGGCGACGGAATGGGGAACGTCCCATTGCAACTTGGGATGAAATGAAAAGATTGATGAAGCGGCGGTTTGTACCAAGTCACTACTACCGGGAGCTATTCCTCAAGCTTCAAGGTCTTCGGCAAGGCAATCGTAGTGTTGATGAGTATTTCAAGGAGATGGAGATGGCAATGATAAGGGCTAATGTTGAGGAGGATCGGGAAGCAACCATGGCTCGATTCTTGAATGGGCTAAACCGGGAGATTGCCAACCCAATTGAGCTCCATCATTATGTGGAGTTGGAGGATTTGGTACACATGGCGATCAAGGTTGAGTGGCAACTCAAGAGAGGGGGTCCAAGGCCACGCCTAGCTCCATACAACGCAAGTTCTAGTTCAACGCCCTGGACACCGGGTTTCCCAAGGAAAGAAGACAATTCATCCACTTCCAAGGCCAAATTTGAGCACAAACCGGCCACTACGAACACAACCCCTCAAGATACTTTGTCCACGACTACGACTCGTTCTAGTGATATCAAATGTTTTAGATGTCAAGGAAGAGGGCACATTGCTAGTCAATGCCCAAACAAGCGAGTTATGGTAATCCGGGATAATAGCGAGATTGAGTCAGAAAACGAAGAGGATGTGGGTGACGTGCCTCTAGTTGAGGACGCTTCTGAGGGAGAAGAAGAGTTTGGTGCAGAGCATGGAGTGATGCTTGGATTGGTTACACGGCGAGCCTTAAGCTTGCAAGCATGTGAAGAAGAAGCAGTGCAGCGAGAGAACATCTTGCACACTCGTTGCCATGTGAAAGACAAGGTTTGCAGCGTTATCATCGATGGAGGTAGTTGCACCAATGTTGCTAGCACCTCCATGGTTGAACAGCTTGGACTCACAACGCTTAAGCATCCTAGCCCATACAAGCTGCAATGGTTGAATGATAGTGGGGAGGTAAAGGTGACCAAACAGGTTAAGGTACCGTTCCGCATTGGGAAGTATGAGGATCACGTGCTATGTGATGTAGTGCCAATGCAAGCGGGCCATCTATTGCTTGGTAGGCCATGGCAATTCGATCGACGTGTGCAACATGATGGATTCACCAACAAGTATTCTTTTGTGCTCAATCAACGAACAATCATCCTTGCCCCATTGACACCAAAGCAAGTTTATGAAGACCAAGTGAGGGTACAAAAATTGAGTGATAAAAGAAAGTTGAGTGAAGCAAAGTCGAGAGTTGTGGTAAAAAAAGAGAGTTCACCCAGAGAGGAAAAAAAAGAAGAGAGCAATGAGAGAAGACAAGAATCTCAAGAAACTGAAAATAAATTACGCCAAGAAACTTATACGACTCTGAAACTGATGAAAACTAAAAAGATTTCGAGCTGGAACACAAAGGAAAGTGTAGATCTCGTAATAAGCTTTGATAGGCAAACCTGACAACCTTCGCTCTGATACCAACTGATACGAACCAAGTCAACCCGTGACAATAACGCGATATCAAATATGATTTCATAAACGAAAAGAATTACCAAATTTGTATGGAACCGCGACCCGTTGCTTAGCGAAGCAAGAACCTTGGTATGATGAAGACGCCACAAACGGGGATGTGAGATTCGTTTGATAAGTCGGATGAACGCCACAAGGAATCCCTTGATAAGTTCGAAAAAGTCTCTTCAAGAACTCAAGAAGAACACTCCAAAGTTTATTCCATCATTGATTGTTCTTTTCAAATTCGGCCTCATAATCCTTATATAATGAGAAGCCCAAAAGAAATAAGCCCAAAAGAAATCCTAAACACACTAGGAAAACCCTAATACGTAGAAAAAACCCTAAAAACGCAACATAACACTTCGGTAGCGCTACACCCTTTTTGGGGGAGCGCTACCCAGTCTACTGGACTGATTCTTGCTCCACTTTGATGCACATGACCAGCCTTTGTTCACCTTCGACCATAGTGAACCCTTCACCTTGTTGTAGAATTCTTCGAGTAAAATTGTTCAGCGCCTCCTTGAACCTTCTTGCTCTCGCCCTCGTTACTGGCCCAATCGGAATGTGCATTGGATCATTGGTAGGATTGCTGGTTGTAGCCTTGATGTCCACATCAGAATGAAGATGAGAAGTACGAAAGACATTGACATAAATATAACTTGATATTGAAAGGAAAATGGAAATAGACTTACAATTCTTCAATCCTTAAAACCTTGAAACAAACTACAACAAGAAGTAAAACAAAACGAGAAGAACTATTTGATAGGAAGGAAAGTGCTGAAGGAAAACTTACTACTCTACTTCCTACTAAAAGAACTACTCTTCATATTACTTACTCAAAAAGAACTATTGTGTGACTTATAAAGGGGCTGCAATTTGAAGAAGACATCCGGATGGATTTACTGGGCATCTGGATGGACTGCACCACTGTCTTAGTTTGGTCTTCTCTTTTCTCCTTAGGGCATTTAGATGGATTTGAACATTCATCCAGATGGATTGTGTTTAGATCTCTGCAATTGGTTTGCAATAAGATCTCATCGGGATGGATTGTAGTGGGCGTCTGGATGACTTGTGGTTCTGACTCTTTCTTTACTGAGTTTCATCTAGATGACTTAGGAATATCATCCAAATGGTTTGGGCTTCAATGCACATCTCAACACTTGGACTTCAACCCTCAATCTATCGGTATTCACTTGATTCGATGCAATCTCCTTGAGCTGTAATGACTTGACAGCTTGCTTCTGTGCTCAGAAATTTCTTACAAACATGTAGGTGTCGCAATGACTTCCTAAAATATTCCTTAAACTTGGTTATCCTACAATGAGAATGAAAATATCCTTACGTGGAATGTTGACTATAAATTTGGAATGAATCATTCACACATGCCTATAATGGATACAATGAGTTGTTAAATATGCAATAATACGTGCACATCATACTCCAAAACCTGACGATGATGACTTGACTAATACCACTGGCAGTGAGAGTAAGGCGTTCTTTGCATCGTCTGAATGGTTGAAACCCTCTCTCTCACTCTACACAACTGGTAAGTTGAATCGTGCGTTTTTTTATGAAAGTACAACAAAAATGGAAACAAGTTAGGAAAATACTCTAGTTCAAAAACAATTTGTAGAACTACTATAGGTCTCATGTTGAGACTAAGACCTTTGCCAACTATACGCCACGCTGGCAATCAATGGTTCGTCTAATGGTCTCATACCAAAACCGCCACCATAAGGTCGCATATCGAACCTGAGACCCACATCAAGGTCGCATGACGATAATGAGACCTTGTCTAGGGTTTGGCTAGGGTTATAAAATACACAACTTTAGTCCGAATACAACATAAGAGAAACATGTATGTTCCCTGCCATGCGTCTGGTAGGAGAATGGAGAGGGGAGAGAGTTCTCGTCCAACGAACACATAATGTGATACTGGAGAAGGCGAGAATTCCCACCATGTCGCCGCTGCCACTGTTCAGCCGGAAGTATCTACTACTGTGGAGGATCTTTACCCAATGTCTGCCTTCTTCACCCGTCATTGGTCGTTGAGACTCTTGCTGGTAGAACACATGAACGTTTATCGGGGGGGGGGGGGGGGGGACGCCCGATAATGAATAAGGTAATAGTTTGACAGCGCACATGTCGTATCCCAAGTACAAGCATTGACCCGCGTGAAGACCATAGGGCACTTCCATGTTTGGACTATAGCTTGGTTGGTTATTGTTAGCGAGATGGAAAAGAAAGAGAGAGAGAAAGATAAAAGTGTATTAGGTCAATGTACAAAGGCTCCTATATATAGGAGAGATAGAGATAGAGATAGAGATAGAGATAGAGATAGAGATAGAGATAGAGATTAGAGATAGAGATATAGATAGAGATTAGAATACATAATCCTAATCCTAAACTAACTAGGATATATTATTCTAACACTCCCCCTCAAGCTGGAGAGTAGATATCAAGAAGTCCCAGCTTGTCACAAAGTAACTCCAACCGTGGTTTGAACAGCGGCTTAGTAAACATATCGGCTAACTGGGCATTGGTAGATACAAAGGGAGTAGCAATAACACCACCAGTCAACTTCTCTCGAACAAGATGACAGTCAACTTCGATATGTTTAGTTCTCTCACGGAAAACTGGATTGGATGCTATGTGAATAGCAGCGCGATTATCACAATACAGATTTACAGGCACCTGTACTGGAAATCCTATTTCCTCAAGAAATGAACGAATCTACACAATCTCACAAGTCGTGTGCTCCATTGCTCTATATTCTGCCTCGGCACTAGATCGTGCAACAACTGTCTGTTTCTTACTTTTCCAATTAATGAGATTGCCACCGAGGAAGATACAATATCCTGTAGTAGATCTCCTGCCAGTTGGGCTGCTTGCCCAATCAGAGTCAGTGAAGGCTTCAACTTGCAAGTGCCCACTAGTATGATAAAACAAACCACGTTCCGGATGGGCCTTCAGATACCGCACAATTCTTAGAACAGCCTCCCAGTGTGGAAGACGAGGAGCAGACATAAATTGACTGACCAGACTAACTGCAAAAGAGATATCCGGACGAGTAACCGTAAGATAATTTAGCTTTCCAACCAAGCGACGGTACTGATTGGGACTAGAAAGTAACTCCCCTTGATCAACGCACAATTTGACATTAGGATCCATAGGAGTCTCAACAGGTTTTGACCCTAATAAGCCAGTCTCTTCGAGGATATCCAGCACATACTTTCTCTGTGATAAGTTAATACCTTCCTTAGACCATGCCACCTCAATACCCAAGAAATATCTCAGTTTTCCCAAGTCTTTGGTATGGAACTGACGCTGTAGGAACAATTTCAGATCATTAATACCTTTCTTATTATCACCTGTAATAATAATGTCATCTACACCAACAATATTCTCCCTTGATCAGATGTGAGCGAAAAGACAGAATGATCAGAATGACAGCGTTTCATACCAAACCGAAGGACCGCATCACTAAACTTGCCAAACCAAGCCCTCGGAGACTGTTTTAGCCCATAGAGAGCTTTCCGAAGGCGACATACATGAGAGGACTCTCCCTGAGCAAAAAATCCAGGTGGTTGCTCCATATAAACTTCCTCGGCAAGGTCGCCGTGTAAGAAGGCATTTTTGACATCCAAATGAAAAAGGGGTCAGCCAAGATTGGTGGCAAGAGAGATAAGAAGATGAACCGAGCCGAGCTTGGCAACTGGAGAGAAAGTTTTTGCATAGTCAACACCATAGGTCTAAGTATAGCCCTTGGCCACAAGGCGAGTTTTATAGCGCTCAACCGAGCCATTAGGATGAAACTTAACAGTGAACACCCAGCGACACCGAACAGTAGACTTTCCAGGCGGAAGAGAGACCAACGTCCAGGTATGGTTGGTATGGAGAGCAGTCATCTCCTCCTCCATAGCTATCCGCCACTCAGAAATAGACAGGGCCTCCTGAACAGTTTTAGGAATAGAAATAGAGGAAACAGAACCAGAAAAGGCACGCAGAGAGGTTAAAGATGATCAGAAGAAACAAATTTAGCAAGGGGGTGAGAAGTAGTACAAGAACAAATACCTTTGCGGAGAGCAATGGGCAAGGAAGCGGGAGACGGAGGTGCCGGAGTAGGAGACGGCGGCGAAGGCGGATCTCGAGACGGAGGAGGCGAGTCAGGAACCGGTGGAAGCGGAGCCGGAGAACTGTTGGGATGGCGAACATAGACCTGTAAAGGTGGTGGCGGAAAGGGGTCCAAACGGGGCAGGGGAACAGCCATAACCTCAGAAGAGGAAGGACCTACAAAATAAGAGACAGACTCATGGAAAGTGACATCGGCACACACAAACTGACGGCGAAGGGTGGGTGAATAACATTTGTAGCCTTTTTGAGTGCGGGAATAGCCCAAAAACACACACTTGGTCGAGCGGGCATCAAGTTTATCCTGACCAGGATCCAGGACATGAACATAACAGGTGCACCCGAAAACCCGAGGAGGAAAGGGGTAAAGTGGGCGACCAGGATAGAGTAAATTATATGGGATTTGGCCATCTAAGACAGGAGACGGCATTTGATTAATAAGAAAACCAGCAGTAAGGACAGCGTCACTCCAATAAGATTTGGGAACCTGCATGTGAAATAAAAGAGCACGAGTGACATTTAATATGTGGCCCAATTTGCGTTCGGCAACTCCATTTTGCTGTGGAGTCCGAGCGCAAGAGGACTGATGTAAAATCCCATGTGCATCCAAAAACTGTGATAAAGATTGATGAAAATATTCACGAGCATTATCAGACCGAAACAAGCGAATAGGCACACCAAATTGCGTTTTGATTTCCTCATAAAAGGATGTAAAAATAGAGGATAATTCAGACCGATTTTTCATAAGATAAATATAAGTAGCACGGGAATAATCATCAACAAATATAACAAAATACTGAAAGTGAGAACGTGAGGGGACCCGCATAGGACCCCAAATATCTGAATGAACTAGATGAAAAGGACTTGACACACGACGCTCTTCTCGTGTAGAGAAGAAAACACGACGATGCTTACTAAACTCACAAGCTTCACAAGGAAGCGACTCAACACGGCGACATGAAAGGACCAGCTTTTTAAGGGTGGAGAGCGACGGATGGCCAAGGCGACAATGATATTGATGGGGTGAAATGGTGGATTGAAATGCAATAGAGGGAGACGGATCGCCATCCAAAAAGTAGTATAGGCCATCGCGTTCAACACCGCTACCAATCTTCGTCCATGTCCGGAGATCCTGAAAGATACAAGAATCAGGAAAAAAGGTGACTGAACAGTTTAAAGATTTGGTAATTTAAGGTTAAAAGGAAAGCGAGGAACATGTAAAACAAAGTCTAAACAAAGAGAGGAATTTAAAGTAACCGAACCCAAACCAGCAATAGGAGTAGTAGAACCATCAGCTAATGTGACACGAGAAGATGTCCCAGAGGGACGACAATCAGACAAGGTAGCAGAAGTACCAGTCATATGATCAGAAGCCCCAGAGTCAATGACCCATGGAGATTGGGAAGCAAGATAGGCAGAAGGTGGACCTGTCTGAGCAAGTGTAGCTGTGAAGGTGGACTTATATTGCTGAAATTGCTGATACTCTTCCTCTGGAATAGTAACTACACGAGGGGTGGTACTGGAAGAATACTGAAGACCATCATCCTGAGAAACTGTGACCTGGTGAGCAGAAGGGCGACCATGAAGATCCCAACAATAGTCAATGATATGATTATCAGCATTGCACCAAGTGCAATGACGAGGCCCCCATCCACGGCCGGAGTCACGAACGGAACTTCGGCCTAAACCACGACTGAATCTACCTCGGCCTGAAGCACGAGGAAAACTACCACGGCTAACTCCCCCTGACGGTAAGCCACCACAAGTATAACTAGACTCAAACTCAGATGCCCGTTCAGTCATGGTGCCAAAAGACAATGAATACGCCGCAAAACAAAAGAGCAAGCAAACGAACCAACAACGGCCTCAATCAAGTAACCAAATCACGAGGGATAACCACATACCAAAGGGTAGATCCAATAAAAAACAAAACCAAAAGACCGGATCTACCACCAAGAGCGGAAGCGAACATATCTAAGCTATAAAGGTAGCAATAACGGCGATAGAGAGCATCAACGGCAAGGGATCAGCAGCAGAAGGCTGAACAGCAGCAGGTAATGAGAACGGCAGCAAACAGATCAGGCGGCGGTGCGGCGGCGGCGCGGCAGTGGGAGCGGCAGTGGATGGCGGCTAGGGTTAGATATGTGGCTATTAGGGTTAGGGCAGTCGACGGCGGCTAGGGTTAGGGTTTTATCTAGGGTGGAATAAGATCGCGCTCTGATACCATGTTAGCGAGATGGAAAAGAAAGAGAGAGAGAAAGATAAAAGTGTATTAGGTCAATGTACAAAGGCTCCTATATATAGGAGAGATAGAGATAGAGATATAGATAGAGATTAGAATACATAATCCTAATCCTAAACTAACTAGGATATATTATTCTAACAGTTATGATTAGTGGGATAAACGAGTATTTGTGGAGCTAAAAGTGCAAATGATGCCATGCAAAATGTGTACTTTACGTTGGACTAAAATCAGACTTTATATGACGGTGAAGTTGTGGGTGTGCTAGAATGACCAAACATATTCATTGAGCGCAACAAGTTTGAAACGAACTGTAGAAATTTCTATGCTAAAGTTCTTGAAAGCATGGCCCACGGTGATGATATATGGTAGACGAGAAAACTGTCTGCACAGTGACGTTTGTCGGCAAACGTTGATCAAGGAGGTTGTGAGAGATGCAGAGAAGAACAATTCAGACCCAATGTCTTATATTAGAAACATCCGAAGGGACCCACAATACGGCTTAGATCTTGAAGTTTCTTATTTTTCTAAGTAGTTAAATTTGATGTTAAATACTTCCTTGAAGGTTGTAGTAGAATTCTATGTTTCCCGAAAGCACGGTCCACGGCGATGATACATGGTAGACGAGAAAACTGTCTGCACGGTGACTTTTGTCGGCAAACGTTGATCAAGGAGGTTGTGAGAGATGCAGAGAAGAACAATTCAGACCCAATGTCTTATATTAGAAGCATCCGGAGGGACCCACAATACGGCTTAGATCTTGAAGTTTTTGGTTTTTCTAAGTAGTTAAATTTGTTGTTAAATATTTCCTTGAAGGTTGTAGTAGAATTTTATGTTTCCTAAAAATTAGTATTGCAGATCTTTAAAAAAGTTTGTAGTAGAATTATATGTCATCAGTTTTTATCACGGAATAACTTATACTAGCAGCCCAAATGTCACGAGAATGGTGCTGGCCCTGAAGAACTAGCAAAGACAGGTCTGAGGGGACCAGGATCCATATCGTATCCTGCAAAATCTACTAAATATTACCAATTTATGCACAAAGAATGTAATGTCAACAGTTTATAATCAATTAAGTATCCTTCACGGACATAAGAATTATGAATGCATATGTTAGCCATGTAGAAGAAAGTGTGCTTGAGGTACAAATTATTTTCCTATACGTTCACCTATAATTTGATTATATTTTTAGTCCAGCTCGTATGGTCGCCATGCAAGTAAGTGATATGTACTCCTTGAAGCCACAAAATATGTTTATTTGAGTATCTGACATTGAGAGCAGTCCCTTTTAAATGCGTAATTTAACTTTTAGGTGTTGAGAGGGATTAAGTTCCTCCTTCCACTTGATTCCTCTTTCACTTGAATGAATCCCACTCTCTTCCTGCAGTACACTGTGTGCTACATGGCTAACTAATGCTAATTTAAGTCTAAGCGGACAATCAATGGTGATAAAAAGTTTTACCAATAATAGTACCCAAAATGAAGTATAGGTTACATAATACCATTGATATGAATTTTTAAAAATATTACAAGGTGTAGGTTCTACTTTATTTGCATTTATAAAGATTTCTTGTGTCACTTCCTGAGAGGTTAGAAAAAACTTCCTAGTATGCCATTATGTTAAACTCTAGCCATGACTTATGTATTGTCCTAAATGTTAGAGAACATTGTGTTCTATTTATTGTTTTACTCTCATTTGTAATCATCTATTGCAATTTTCTTTGTTAGCATTTGGTTATAGCAACTTTTCTTTGTATGAAAATTTCTCATCAGCGTTGTTTTTTAATTGGGATCACAATTTAAGAATAGTGTTAAATAAGGCTTGCCCCAAAAGAAGCATAACTATGTTTACCTATTTAGGAACTATTGTGAAGATAGTTAGTGGAGAAGGAAGGTGACCAAAAAAAGGCCTTCTCAGTCGCTCTCATTACAAACTGACAAACAATGTAATTTAACCCTCGTTCCACTTGATAGAGATGGATGGGTCCTATCATAGCCCTGGATGTAAATACCAAAATTTGGACCTAAAATTATAACAATAACTGCTTGTAATTAACACATCTATGTTAAAAAGACCCAAGATGAACAAAATCTACAACCGTCTTCTGGTATAATTGTGTGTATTGGGAAGTGTTTCCTCTAGTTGTGTGAATAGTAATTTCAAGTTTTCCACGATAAAACTATTATTATTGTAATCTCTGGGCCGGAGAAAAGAGGCTTATCGGAGGGAGAAGATGACACCAGAGAAGGAATCTGCACCGATGTTTGCCGAGAGGTCGTTCGTCGTCGTCGCAGATGGAAGAGGAGAAGAGAGTCATGTGAGAGACACAGAGAGGCAGCGGTGGGTCAGGGTTTCGCATTTCAAATTAGGTCGCAAGAGCTATGTTTGAAAGCAAAGTTGCAGTTTTTTTTGTGAAACTAAGGTCTTAGGTTTGGTATGAGACCTTATGGTTGCATTTTTGCTATGAGACCTTATAACGAACCATTCACCGCCAGCGTGGCGTATAGTTGGCAAAGGTCTAAGTCTCAGCATGAGACCTAGAAGTTCTACAAATTGTTTTTGAACTGGGGTATTTTGCTAACTTATTTCCATTTTCGTTGTACTTCATAAAAAACCCTTGAATGGTTCTATCTTGAATCGGTAAGTCAAATGGTTTATTGTACCTGGTTTGGGCAGTAATCAATTGGGCTTTCAACTGTGTTTCAATTGTTCATTTCTTGCTTCCTATTTGCTCCTATTTTTTCTTACAAGCAATCAATTGTCCATTTTCAATTCATGGTGCCAATTGTGGATCGATCTCTCTTATTGTACAAATTATAAACCGTAGACCAACCGATAGGTGCGGATGGCCTATGATTTGTCCAGTACATCCATCGTAAGGCTAACTCCGGCGTAACCATGCTCTCTCTCAACCCTCACTTCTATGTTGCATTCTTTCCACCTTCCATCTCTCCCTGTTGCTAAAGATACATACACGTGTATGAATACCCAAACCTGTAAACACATTATTTTTCCTAGACCCCAAAGTGTGAAGCCTAGGGATGCTTATCTTTTATGTTTTTTGATTGATTGTTAAAGTTAACAAAAGTTTTTATATGGTTTTGCTATAAGGGTGGTTTTGCATGTTAAGTGTTTGATACAAGGACCAATTGAGTTTTGTATTATTTTATAAATATTTCAAAAACCAATGTTTGATGTATGTGTGTGACTGTAGACTAGAAATCATTGGGTCTACATGAATTCTGGTTCAAGGTTGTATATAGATCTTTCGTATTTTGCATAGATTTGTGCATAACTCAAAATATAAAAAGTCACAAGAAACAAACCCATAAAGCCTAATGACCTAATGATTTTAGTTCTCCTTCCCCATTTTTGGTACTTTTAGGACATGGTAAACTAAGATCAATTTTGGTTTTTTCCACCAACAGGGTGTTTAGATGTTTAGCACATGCTCAGGAGTTTGGGTGCTCTAGGAGGGAAATTATACTTTGTATTCCAAATCTGACAGTTACTCCTTTTGATGTTGGTTCTCATTACTTGATAGATTCGTAATGCTTTATGTTGATCCGGATTATACTAGGCCTTGTTTGGAACTGATGTATTTTGTTTTTATGTTTTGTTGTGTGCTAATTAGGAGGGGTCTAATCTTGATGGTTGCATTACTGGGATTACTCCCAGACTCACTTTTGTAACCTTGGGTTTTACTTCCTATTGATCATCCAGTCCCTCCATGTTCGATCGGAGACCTTGGGCTGGATGAAGCTGTGGCCAGAGCTCACATTTGGGGGTTAACGCACCAGTGCAAGAAGGTGATGACATCTGTACCTCTACTCAGTCTTTCTCCTTTTTCATTGTGCTTCTTTTTTTTCTCAATTTGGATTTCAGGAATTGTAGATTTGGCCACAATTTTCATTAGCGTTTATGTGCGTGATCACTCCAATTTGTGTGTGTATATGAGACTCTTATTTCCGTATGAGCTCAAAATTGTGATGTATGTGTGTGACAACCAAGCCCTAACAAAAAACAAAAGGTTAGTCGTTATTGAAGAGTAGTTTTGCCTCCGGTTCCTCGAAGAAAACAACAGAGCCTGGAAGAATCAAAATGCAGGGAAAGGAACTAATGAGTCCCGAAGGCACATAGCTCTTTTCTGTGAGAAAAGTATTTCTCACAAGGAAGGAAAAAACTTCAATTTTAGTTGTTATGGAAGATTAGTTTTGTAGTTTTCATTTTCTTTTCCCTACATCCGTCTTTTTTAATGTGAATGACATCTTAGGGTTGAATTCTGCTGGTGCCTTCTGTTAGAATATTAGGATAATTAAGTTACTAGTTTAGTCCCACATTGGTTATGTAGGAAGATTATCTTTTACATTCTTTGTATAAATAAAAGCACTTGTGTTAGGGTGGATTAATCATCCTACACTTTTATCTATTTTCTTTTCCATATCAATAACATGGTATCAGAGCCGATCTGATTCCACCCTAGTCTCCAACCCAAACCAACCCTAACCCTAATCCTAACCCCCACCTTAACCCTACTCTTCTAAAACCTAACCTTAATTTTCAGCCACCAAAGCCAGCCATCTCTGCCGTCAGCCTCCGGTCTGCCGCCTTCTGCTGTTGCCCCTCTCTGCTGCCAGCCCCTCTCTACCGGCCAGTTGCTTCTACTGCTACTGATCCTCTGCTGTGGTTGTTGCTCCTAGCCGCTGCAACCGCTGTCCCTTTGCTGCCCGATCACCGCTGCTACTGCTGCCCATTGCTACTGCTTCTTTGCTGTCGATCATTGCTATTGGTGTTCCCTGCTCGTTGTTGCCACAGCCTCCTTCCCTGCTGCTGTTGCTACTATTATGCGTGATCTCTTGACCTAGATCTGTTTATTTTGACTTTTCTGGTACTTTGGCTCTACTTGTTCTGCTCCTTTTGTATGTTGTTAACCCCGGTTATTTGGTTGCTTGCTTGATGCCGTCATCAGTTCTTTTTCGATCTATTGGTTGATTTTCGCTTTGTGGCCCATTCCTTGTTTGTTTGGCATCATGTCTGAACGGACGTCTGATTCTATTGTCTCACATGTTACCCCTACTGTTGCTAGTTCTTCTCGATTTTGTGACAGGCGGCCTATTACGTCTATTCTTTTGAATGATAAGAATTATGCCCTTTGGGCTAAAGCTGTTGAGGTTTATTTTGAGGGTGATTCAACCTCACAGTGGCTCATCGATGATCCTCCTAAAAAAACCAGTCCCCTATTTTTGGCCTGAAAATCTGAAAATGCTCGCTTTCGTACCGACTTATGGAATAGTATGGAATCTCATATCAGTGGTCCTCTGATGTTTTTACCTACCGCCAAGCACATATGACAACAGACTCAGGAGCTGTATTCTAGGGTTAACAATCTTCGACGAACGTATGATCTTCGTCAATCGTTTTTATCTTTGACTATGGGCAATCAGACTTTGGAATCTCACTATGCTCGATTTTGTGGTCTTTGTGAGGAGATCAAGATTGCTGAGCCTATCTATGCCGATATTCAGGTTATGGAGCGTCAGCGACAATCTCTATTTGTTGTCGCTTTCTGTCCAGTTTGCCTTCTCCTAGCTATGATTACGTCCGTTCGCAGCTTTCAGGAGACTAGGTCTTACCATCCTTTTGTGAGTTTTTCAGTCGCCTCCGTCAGGCCACCATCTTCGACAATGGTTTCCCTTCTGATTCTCAGTTACCTTCTGACAATTCTGCTTTCATCACTACAGTTTCCCCCGTGGAGGTTATACTCGTGGTGGCTCGACGTCCGGGAGAGTTAGTCATGGTAGTCCTAGTCATGATTTAAGTAGAGGGGGATTCAATCATGGTAGTTCCAGCCGTGATTCCGGCCGAGGTTTTGGTCGTGACTTTGGTCGCGGAGGTCGATCAACCGGAGGAGGTGGCCAAGTCCGTGGACGGGTGCCTTGTCACTGCACTTGGTGCAATGTTGATAACCATACTATTGATTATTGTTGGGATCTCCATGGTCGCCCTTATGCTCATCAGGTCAGAGTTTCTAAGGATGATGGTTTACAGTTTCCTTCCAGTACCACCCATCGTGTAGTTACTATTCCAGAGGAGGAGTATCAGCAATTTCGGCAATATTAGTCTGCTCAGGCTTCTCATCTGTCCACTGCTACGCTTGCTCAGAAAGGTCCGCCTTCTGCTTATCTTGCTTCTAAATCTCCATGGGTTATTGACTCTGGGCTTCTAATCATATGACGGGTGCTCCTACTGTTTTGTCCGATTGTTGTCCCATTGGGACATCTTCTCGTGTCACATTGGCTGATGGTTCTACTATCTCTATTGCTGGTTTGGGTTCGGTCACTTTAAATTCTTCTCTTTGTTTAGACTCTGTTTTACGTGTTCCTCGCTTTCTTTTTAGTCTTATGTCTGTAAGTAAGATTACCAATGCTTTAAACTGCTCAGTCACTTTTTTTACTGATTCTTGTATTTTTCAGAATCTCAGGACGAGGACGAAGATTGGTGGCAGTATTGAATGCGGCGGCCTATACTATTTTTTTGGATGGCGAGCTATCTCCCTCTGTTGCCTCTCAATCCACCGTTTCCCCTTACCAACATCACTGTCGTCTTGGTCATCCGTCACTTTACACCCTTAAATGGCTGGTCCCCTCTTGTGGTCATGTTGAGTCACTTCCCTGTGAAGTTTGTGAGTTTAGTAAGTATCGTCGTGTGTCCTTCTCCCCACGAGAAGAGCGTCATGTGTCGAGTCCTTTTCATTTAGTTCATTCAGATGTTTGGGGCCCTATGCGGGTCCTATCACGTTCTCACTTTCAATATTTTATGATATTTGTTGATGATTATTCTCATACTACTTATATTTATCTTATGCAACACCAGTCTGAGTTGTATTCCATTTTTAAATTATTTTATGAGGAAATAAAAACACAATTTGGTATGCCTATTCGCCTGTTTCGGTCTGATAATGCTCGTGAATATTTTCATCAATCTTTATCACGGTTCTTCGATGCACATGGAATTTTACATCAGTCCTCTAGCACTCGGACACCCCAGCAAAATGGTGTCACCGAATGCAAATTGGGCCACTTATTGAATGTCACTCGTGCTCTTTTATTGCACATGCAGGTTTCCAAATCTTACTGGAGTGATGCTGTCCTTACTGCCGGTTACCTTATTAATCGAATGCCCTCTAATGTCTTAGGTGGCCAAATACCATTTGCTTTGCTCTGTCCTGACCGCCCTCTTTAGTCCTTTCCTCGGATTTTTGGGTGCACTTGTTATGTTCATGTCCTGGATCCTGACCAGGATAAACTTGATTCCCGATCCACTAAGTGTGTGTTTTTAGGCTATTCTCGCACTCAAAAAGGTTATAAATGTTATTCACTCACCCTTCGTCGTTAGTTTGTGTGTGCTGATGTTAGTTTCCATGAGTCCATCCCCTTTTTTGCAAGTTCCCTTTCTTCTTCCGAGGTTCTGCCCGCCGCCGTGCTCGTTCCAGAACCCTTTCCTTTGCCCATCTCGCCTACCTCTCCACCTTTACAAGTATATGTTCACCGTCCCAAAAGTTCTTTGGTTCCGCTTCCACCCGCCACTGAATCTTCTCTTCTGCCCCAGGATCCGCCTTCACCATCTTCGTCTCTAGCTCCGGCCCCTCCGTCTCCCGCGTCATTGCCCATTTCCCTTTGCAAAGGTATTCACACTTGTACTACTTCTCATCCTATTGCTCAATTTGTTTCTTACACCCATCTTTCACCATCTCTCTCTGCTTTTTCTTATTCCGTTTCTTCTATTTCTGTTCCTAACACTGTTCAGGAAGCCCTATCTCTTTCTAAGTGGCGGACAACTATGGAGGAGGAGATGATTGCTCTTCATACTAACCATACGTGGACCTTGGTATCTCTTTTCTCTGGAAAGTCTACTGTTGGGTGTCATTGGGTGTCCACTGTAAAGTATCATTCTAATGGGACTGTCGAGAGCTATAAAACTCGTCTTGTGGCTAAGGGCTATACTCAAATCTATGGTGTCGACTATGCCAATACCTTCTCCCCGGTTGCCAAGCTCGGCTCGGTTCGTCTTCTTATCTCTCTTGCAGCCAATCTTGGCTGGCCCCTTTTCCAATTGGATTTCAAATATGCGTTCTTACATGGCGGCCTCGCCGAGAAAGTTTATATGGAGCAACTACCCGGGTTTGTTGCTCAAGGGGCGTACTCTCAGGTATGTCACCTTTAGAAAGCTCTTTATGGGCTAAAACAATCTCTGAGGGCTTGATTTGGCAAGTTCAATGATGCTGTCCTTCAGTTTGGTGTGAAGCGCTGCCATTCTGATCATTCTGTCTTTTCTCTTGCCTCTGACCAAGGTAGAATATTATTGGTTGTTTATGTAGACGATTACAGATGATAATAAGAAAGGTATTGATGATCTGAAACTATTCCTACTGCACCAGTTTCATACCAAAGACTTGGGAAAATTATGATATTTTTTGGGTACTAAGGTGGTTAGTCAATTTATGTCTGCTTCTCGTCTTCCATACTGGGAGACTGGTCTAAGAATTGTGAGATATCTCAAGGTAAGAACCCAGGATGTGGTCTGCTTTATCGTATTAGTGGACACTTGAGGGTTGAGGTCTTCACTGACTCTGATTGGGCAGGAAGTCAGACTGACAGGAGATCTACTACAGGTTACTGCATATTTCTTGGTGAAAATCTTATTAATTGGAAAAATAAAAAGTAAACAGTCGTTGCACATTCTAGTGCCAAGGCAGAATATAGAGCCATGGCTCACACAACTTCTGAGATTGTGTGGATTTGTTCATTTCTGATTTATTTTGTGAAATTTGAAACTTTTAGTAGCAGGACTTGGACCCAGGGCCTTTATTTGATACACTCGTGCACGAGAACATTGAGCATTGTTTGGGAACCCATGTTGGGGGCATAAAAATCAGATTTTCTAAAGGGGGAGGCATTCACACCTCATTTCCACTCTCCTTTTTCTCTCTCTACAAAGCTCTCCATTCTCTCTACCATATCTCGTGAGTTATTGGTCCGATTCCAAATTCTTTCGTTATAGTGCGGGATTGCATCGTGGTTGACAAGTATCCGAGACTTGATCATTGATTCGAAGTTCGAAAGAGAAGATTCAAAGCTCAAGAGGATTTGGAAGCTAGGACTTTGTGTTCTTCGTCAAATTCATCGATTCGAAGCTTGAGGTAGGGATTTCTACCTTGGATTATGTGTGTACATGACATGTTTTGGTTCATATTTTGTGTATATGTTGAGATTTTGGTGTGAGTTGGAGGGTTGGAGAAAAATGGAGTCGCGCAAAAAATTTGCAAATCGCATAGTGGCGTCGGGACGTGAGGCCTGGGCGTGGCGTCCAGATGGCTGGCCTAAGAAATTTAGTAAAGAGGTAGAAAATGGGACGTCCGGACGAGACTGCTTGGTGTCCGGACCGGACTTTGAAACTTTCCTCTGATAGTTTGGTTGTTTTATATTTTGCTTGGGTCATCTTTTACTTAGTCAATTGACATGGTTGTTGGTTACTCGTTCGTTTGCTTAATCTAGATTGAATGGTAACTTAGTTGACTTGACGTGAATGTAGTATTGATATGCATATATGCATACGTTGATAATTGATTGATGCTAACGCTAGCCTCCATCGGGAGTAGTGCTAGGGAACTATGAGTCTAGCTTCATTCGAAAAATGTGCTAGGAGATGCCATGAATCGGCTTGACTAGTCTCCATTGGGAGAAGTGTTAGGACATGACATCACGTGTGTGTAAGGATTGGGGATAGGGTATATGAGACATTTTGTTTTGGACTTTAGAATTATGTGTTTATAGTTTTGGGCCATCGCTTTGTGCATTACGCCACATTTATAAGTTTGGATTTGTTGTGTATGGTTAGAGAGTGCGATATGACATCTTATTTTTTTGAGATAACTTATGAATTGAAGAAATTGTATAGTGAACTTTGAGAGATTGGAATAGCTCTATAACATTTTGTGGATTGACAGATTGATTTGAGAGCCGGGCAGGGACGGCGTTCTAACCTATCAGATGAAAGTTATTTTGGGAAATTTAAATAAGAATATATGGCATTTTGCTGAAGGAAAATCATATATTTCATGAAGTTATCGGATAATCCCGGAATTGGATACGAATCACATTTTTAACTTATAACATGAACGTTTTGAAAATTTAAAACGCGAGTTTACAATATTTTGTACGAGTTGGAAGTTGGATTGAGTTGTGGACCCTTATAGCAAGATTATCTAGTATTGGTATGAAGTGAGTTGAATTGAGAAGTAAGCCTTTGCATTGAGATGAGTGTCGATTTTGCTATCATTCTACATCTCTCATATGAGAACTATTTACCTAACCTTAGGCTGAGACCTTGCTTGTGAAGTACCGTACTGTTGACTTTGGTTTGAGTCGCATTTTGAGATGTTTGTGGGAGAGGTTCTTTTTCCTAGAGTTTATGCTTGTCATAGTTTCATAAGATGGTCCACTATGTCTTAGTGTCGTGAGGGTCTTCCTATTCTATGATTGAATGATAGGCGTTGACTTGCCGTCAATGTTATTCCATGAGTGGTTTGAGGTAGACTATGGGTTGATGGCCCCTCGCATAGGAGATGCCTTGTCCAGCACCCTTAATCCCTAGGAGGATGATAACCTCGGCTTGCCATGAGACGTTAGGTTGAATGTAGTTTGAGGTTGAGTACGGTTTGATATCCGCGCATGTTGAGATGCCTTGTCCATCGTGATTGATAGGCGTATGTATGTTCATGATGGGTTCCAATAGAACAACTTTGATTGTGTTATGTGTTATGAGGCTTTGGCATGGAAGTGATGCTAGTTTATCAGTTACGATGTGTTAGTGCATGGCTGTGGTTCTATGCATCAACTGCTCATTTCTTTTACTACTGGAATGGATTATCGCGTAATAGTCTGGATTGTTATTTTTTTGTTATGTGCTGAATCATATGGGGTTTGTAGACCTACTTGTTGTAATGTTGGACAATGAATTGTGAAGCATGAATGAACGAAATTAAATGAGAAATGTATGGAGATACGGCTAGCCTCCGATGGGAGCTGCGCTAGTTATGGATTGTCTAGCTTCCACTAAAAAATGTGCTAGATAGATTTTGATATTTGTCTAGCTTCCATTTGGAAATGTGCTAGTTGGCTTTTGATATTGTCTAGCCACCATTGAGTGATGTGCTAGTTGGAGAGATACTCTTGTATTGATATGTGTAGTGTGGATTGATTAGTGTGAGAGTATCATAGTGTTATCAAAGTAATGAATTCAACACGTTGAGAATGGAATATGGAAATCTTGGATTGGTCATATGAACTATTGGATAGATGACAACCTCATGGGTGAGTACATTAGACATGCATCTTTTGATATAGTTTTCTTGGGATTATACTTGTTTTCATACAGTATTTGTGTTGCACGAAAATTCACCTCATATGTTCATAATGTTGATGTAGATTTTTCTATTGGACTGTGTAGCTCACCCTATCAATTTCAGGTATACCTATCTGGAGTCTGGCATGGAGTGTTTGAAGTACATGAGATGATACATCATTCTAGGGAGCTACATTGTTGGATTTCGTGTAGAGTCTTATAAACCCTTTTGAAAGGTTTTATAAAGTTTATGTATTCTTTGTCTATCATTATGATCAAACAATGTATCTTTGAACAATTGGATATAATCGGGCTAGGTTATGCTCTTTCGAGCTAAAAATACATTTTAATTTTTTATTAGATGGTTGGTCATGAATGAAATCCTTGTGCTTTTGGTGAGAATTGTGAGATTTTCTTAAAGGATATGTGTTAATTATATGTTTGAAATTTGAGGAAGTGACATGAGGCCAGTTTTCAACGTCGTTTAAATAGACTGAGAGTTTAGATAGGAGATTTAGACACGACGATGAGATAATCAAGATTAGGTAGAGAACACAATGTGTGCAATACATGCTCTTCTTAAATGTTTGAAGGCTTCAGCCTTCATAATTGTGCAAAGATGGTGGTAGCTATTACATGATGGAACCTATTAGCCAGAACGTCAGCAACAATAGCACTAACGATAACGGTAGATGCATCAACAACCAGACGTTTGACAACAGCATGGACTCGGGTTTGGACAACGCCAACAGTATTGGAAATGCTAACACTACTACAGAAGGAAATGAGATCACCTAACTGTTGAGAGCCATTTTGATTGCAGTCAGTACTGCACCTGTTGGTTCACCATCCACACCTCCAAATGGGGTTGTGTTGCTAGCAGTACCCAATGGTCACCAACCCTATGAAAAATCAATGTTAGCAGGGAGAATGAATATGAAACATGCTACACCAACACCTTACCAACAAAATACTCAAGGGCCGCTGCTACATAGCGAGGGATTTGGCCTAAGTCAGGGTTAGCTTCGGAGAGATGCGAGAAAGAGATGTTACAAATGTGGACAGAAGGATCATGTCAAGAAGAACTATTTTCATTCTACTAGGACAAGCCACGACGCAACAATACATCTAGAACATCAGCAACGTCAAGTGAATTTGGAAAAACCAACCAGTACCGGTGCCAGGACCTAGATTAGGAACTCGAGAAGGACATAACTGACATCATACATTTTGTTTGCAGTCAGAAGGACCATACAAAAAGGGATTGTGCACGAGGGTAGAAGCACTCGACAAGGGAGACGGTGACAACCTTTTCATCAAAGGTAAGCTACTTCTAAATGGGATTGATTAGTGATGAGTGCATGTTATTGTGTATCTTACGGCTCAATACGTTCATTTTAACCCACGTGCAAGTACTATTCTATGTTTACACTCGATAATTCACGAAAAGGTATTTCATGTCCATCGCAGGTCAAACAGAGAAAAAGTGTCCCTGAAGTGCGAGAGTCAAGCCTCAACAGTCAACGAAGGCTGGAGAGGTCACACGAGGTCCAAGTAGTCAAAGCCCGAGCTTGGTTGAAAGAGCTAAAGGAAGAGGAAGTGTGACACCGGTGCTTCATTTTCCAATACACCGGTGTCCCTTCCTAATTCAGTGAAAGAACCAAGATACAGAAGCCAAATGACACTGGTGCTTCATTTTCCAATACACCGGTGTCCCTTCCTAATTCAGTGAAAGAACCAAGATACAGAGCCAAATGACATCGGTGCTTCATTTTTCAATACACCGGTGTCCCTTCCTGATTCACTGAAGAATCAAGATACAAAGACCAATGACACCGGTGCCTCTAAAATGCTTACACCGGTGTCCCTTCTTTCAGTGCAACCTCAAGATAAAGAGACCAATGACACCGGTGCCTCTAAAATGCTTACAGCTGGTGTCCCTTCTTTCATTGCAACATCAAGATACAGAGACCAATGACACCGGTGCCTCTATTTCCAATACACCGGTGCATCAAGTGCAACAAAATAACATCTGGTATGGGATGGCTGACACATGGGGACCACTTCACCTTGATTTTTGTACAACATCAGGGGACAAAAAGGGGCTTCAGCCTGGAAAAGGACAAGAAATACCATTTTGCCAACTTTGTTGGGTGTGCTTGTAATAATACCAAGAGAATTAGAGGATATTTTGTAGGGTTTTGTTTTTACACTAGAGGAGCCTCTACACACTTACAAATATATACAATATCAGATTTTCAGGGGATAGAGAGAGAGTTTTGTCTTCCTTAGGCTATTTGTTCTTCAATATTGAACTTCATGTTTTAAGTGCTTATCAATCTTAAGTGTTTTGTTCTTGTGAATCCATTACTCTTTAAGAATCAATCAAGCATTGGTAAGATCTACATTTATGTTTCTCTTAATGTTGCATTGCTCATTTTAAGCACTTAGGTAGTTGCCGGAATCTTAGTTCTTCATGATTTTCTAAAAGATTTCAAGTATAGTGTTGGTTAGAACATCTCTATTTTCCTTAGATAAGTATGTTAATCATGTTTTCTCCTATTTCTCTCATGTTTATGGCAAGTATGAGTAGCTAAGCAAGTGTGGGTTGAGTCTAAAGGTAAGGTTTGTTCTCAACCATGTTGGTCTACATCTTCTGAATATGTCTAGTGCTCATTGACGGACCTCTTTAAGTTCTTCTTCTCGAAACAAAAGAAATGAAGAGTTAAGTTAGCCATCCTTAGAGTTGGCATATCTAATACTTGGATCGATGACCTTCATCTTTTGATCCCATTTTCTTGAACTTGAAAGGATCCGTCAACCCATTTGTGATTTAAAATCCTGATTTTTATCAAATTACTCTCCAATCTAAAACCCAAGACCTGGGGCTAGGTTGAGTTGTAAGGAGAAGAGATAGACCAACGGAAGTTTTGAATGGACCAAACTTGAAGACTTAACCCCACGCTTTAATCTAGTTCTTTCCCTCGCTTAGTAGTATAATTGTTAATCATCACCAAACAAACTTTGAGGTTGACGTCCGAAACGTCGAAAATCTTAATTTGCGGAGTCTTTGAACTTAACCATCTTTTTCCCGTGGATCGATACTCCGAACTTTCCACTATACTTCTTTTAAATATTTGAGGGAAGTTCTGTTTTATGAGAATTAAACCTTGACTTAGGCCGGTGCCCTAACGACGCGCTTTTGCCGGCCGGTCATGTTGTTGGCGCCATTGCAGGGGAACTGAATAGTTGGTTTAGAGAAATCGCAGATTTTTGCAAAGTGCAAGGTCTCTTTGGCGGAAACATTTAACCTACCCATATTGGTAAACCTAAGGTGGTGCAAGTCTCTTTGGCGGAAACATTTAACCTACCCATATTGGTAAACCTAAGGTGTAACGCAAGCTAAAAGGACGTGCAATTCGCAGATTTTATTTTCTTTTTGAACTCATACTTGATTGTTAGGAGAGTGTCTTTGGTGTAAGAGTGTTTACACTCGTGACGCCACACGTCGGCTTATTCGCACACACGACCCTCCTTTCAACCCAATGGCCGAACAACAGGAGGCCAATGACGCACCCATGGCTCGCACCATGCGGGATTACTTGCACCCTACCCACACCACCACCACCTCGTGTATCCTTCTTCCTACCGTTATTCCCGAAGGGCATCAATTCCATGTTAAGCCTAACATGCTTGGCATGCTGCCTACCTTCTATGGGATGGAATCGGAAAATTGCTATGTTCACATAAAGGAATTCGAGGAGGTGGTGAACACTTTTACTAACGTAGCCACTCAACTTGAGATGGCTCGATTGAAACTCTTTCCCTTTTCCCTCAAGGAGAAGGCTAAGCGTTGGTTTCTCTCTTTGAGATCACACTCGGTGACTAGTTGGGTTGAAATGCAAGTAGAATTTCATAAAAAATGGTTCCCATTACATCGTACTACCACATTGAAGAAGAGGATCTAAAACTTTGAAGAGATACCCAACGAATCCTTTTGTTCTTGTTGGGAGAGGTACAAAGAGCACCTTCTCGCCGTTCCTCATCACGGGTATGAGGATTGGCAGATTGTGGCATTTCTCTATGAGGCTATATTGGTCCGCAATCGCCAATTTATTAATCTCATGACTAGTGGCGAATTCTTAAATCGAGGAGCCTCTGAGGCTCTTGCTTACTTAGATGAGTTGGCGGAGAACAACCAATCTTGGGATTATTCAGATCCCAATGACTGTTCATATAAGCCAACTCCTCAACAAGGAAGTTTGAGCAAGTACATGCCAAGAGAGGAGGAAGACATTAGTAAACGCCTTGACCACATCTCTAGGAAACTAGAGAAGCTCGAAATCAACCGAGTGAATGAGGTCTCCTCCACTTCTAAGCCCGGGGAGGCTTGTGCTATCTGTGATACGTTGGACCACACTACAAACATTTGTCCAACCATACCTGCTTTCAAAGAGGTACTCCACGGTTCAGACCAAGCCGAGGTCCATGCCCTTCACCAAGGGCAAAAGCCCACCAACTTGCCCTACAACAATACTTACCATCCTGGGTTGAGAAATCATCCCAATTTCAGTTGGAGGAACAATGAGTCGGGTGGCCCATCTGAAGGACCCCCAGGATTTCAAGGGCATTACTCGGTGCATCAAAATTCACAAGGGCCGGCACCACCTCAGTATCCACCAAATGCTTACAATCCTCCGGGTCCCTCCACGGGTCCCAACTCTTACCAACCGCCTAACAAGCGAAGTTTGGAGGATACCTTGCAAATGTTCATGCAAGGACAAGCCAATGTCAATGAGCAAAACACACAAGCCATTGGGGACATCCGCTCCAAACTTACCAAGTTGACCACTACCTTGGGGACCATGCAACATGAGAAAGGGAAATTTCCAGCCCAACCACAAGCAAACCTCCAAGGCCAACATTTTGTGCAAGGAAATTCTCCTTCCGGGTCTAATGTGGAACAAGCCAAGGCCATTACCACATTGAGGAGTGGAAAAGGGGTTGACAAGACCATTCTCTTGAAAACTACCCCTCCTCTGGTTCCTACTCCACAACCCCAAATAGATGAACCGGCGAGTGGTTTGCCTCCATCTCCTTCCACTTCCACACCCCTTCCTATTGGAGACCCCGTCGTCTCCATTTGCCCGATGCCGGCCCCGTTCCCACAAAGATTGAGGCCACCACCTAAGTTGACGAACTCAACGGAGATATATGAGCTTTTCAAGCAAGTCAAAATCAATATCCCACTACTTGACGCGATCAAGCAAATACCTTCTTATGCGAAGTTTTTGAAAAACTTGTGCACCATCAAGCGCAAGCACAATGTTCAAAAGAAGGTATTCTTGACACAACAAGTGAGTTCGATCATCCAAACTCTCATTGCACCCAAGTATAAGGACCCCGGTTGTCCTACCATTTCTGTGAGAGTTGGGGGAAAGGTGGTTGAGAAAGCCCTACTCGATTTGGGAGCTAGTGTAAATTTGTTGCCATACTCGGTGTATGAGCAACTTGGGTTGGGTGACATGAAACCAACCTCTGTAACCCTTCAATTGGCCGACCGTAGTGTCTGAGTACCGAGGGATTTGGTGGAGGATGTGCTTGTCCAAGTGGACAATTTTGTATACCAGGTGGACTTTATAGTCCTTGACACTTGTCCCGTGTGTAATCTTCAAACCCAAACGCCCATCATCCTTGGAAGGCCCTTCTTGGCCACATCCAATGCGGTGATCCATTGTCGGAATGGACTACTTAAGATGACATTTGGGAACATGACCCTTGAGCTTAATATATTCAACATTGGGAGCCAAATGGGGGATGATGATGACATCCGTGACGTGGGCCTCATAGACACACTTGTCCAAGAACACGCTGATTGTCATTTTTTTCCCAACCCCTAGAGGCTACGCTTACAACAGAAGAGAGCGCTTTCCTAGATTCGCCCGAGGTGGAGTACATTTACTCCTTCCTCAATGATGAAGAAGTGGTGGGTACCGAAAGGTGGGTACCCACTTTTGAAGCATTACCACCCGCAAAATCCAAGACTCTGCCCTCTACCATCCAACCACCAAAGCTTGAGCTCAAAGCTCTTCCCTCTAATCTCAAGTATGCGTTCCTTGGTGATTCCGAAACCTTTCCGGTAGTGATTTCATCTAACCTTGAGGATCACCAAGAAAAAGCCCTTTTGACAATTTTGAGGGACCACAAGAAAGCTATTGGGTGGACCATAGCCTACATCCAAGGTATTAGGCCCTTACTTTGCAAACATCACATATATCTTAAGGATGACATCAAACCATCTCGCCAACCCCAACGCCGTTTAAATCTCATCATGAGGGATGTTGTGCGAGATGAGGTGTTGAAGTTATTGGATGTGAGAATCATTTACCCTATTGCCGATAGCAAGTGGGTAAGCCCCATTCAAGTGGTTCCAAAGAAATCCGGAGTGACCGTGGTGGCCAATGAAGAAGGGGACTTAATCCCCACACGTATTGTCACTGGATGGAGAGTGTGCATAGATTACCGGAAGCTCAATTCCTCTACAAGGAAAGACCACTTCCCTCTCCCCTTCATCGACCAAATGTTGGAGAGGGTAGCTGGTCACCATTTTTATTGCTTTCTAGATGGTTACTCTGGATACAACCAAATAGAGGTAGCCCTTGAAGACCAAGAGAAGACCACCTTTACTTGCCCATTTGGCACTTTCGCCTACCGTCGCATGCCCTTTGGGCTTTGCAATGCTCCCGGCACCTTCTCTAGGTGTATGATGGGTATTTTTAGCGACATGATTGAGAAGGTGGAAGTGTTTATGGATGATTTTTCTGTCTTTGGTGACTCCTTTGAGTCATGCCTTTAGAATCTTGAATCCGTGCTCGTGAGATGTGAAGAGAGGAACCTCGTGCTCAATTGGGAAAATTGCCATTTCATGGTCACCCAAGGTATCGTTCTCGGTCACATAGTCTCTTCCAAGGGGATTGAGGTAGACAAGTCCAAGGTGGAACTTATCTCTAAACTGCCCACCCCAAAGTGTGTCAAGGATATCCGTTCATTCCTTGGGCATGCCGGTTTCTATAGGCGGTTCATCCAAAATTTCAGCGCCATTTCTCGTCCGTTGTGTCACTTGCTCTCGAAAGACACAACCATTGTGTGAACACATGAATGTGAGGAGGCCTTCTCAAAACTCAAAGTCGCTCTCACGACTCCTCCCATCATGCAATCCCCTAATTGGAGCTTACCATTTGAGCTCATGTGCGATGCTAGCTACTATGCCATTGGGGCGGTTCTAGGCCAAAGGGATGGGAAGGTACCTCATGTCATTGCTTATGCAAGCAAGACCTTGAATGACGCCCAATTGAACTACACTACCACCGAAAAAGAGTTATTGGCGGTGGTATTCGCTCTTGACAAGTTCCGATCCTACCTCATAGGATCACCCATTGTGATTTACACCGACCATGCCGCCCTCAAGTACCTCATGACCAAGCCCGATGCCAAGGCTCGGCTAATTAGGTGGGTACTCCTTCTCCAAGAGTTTGATCTCACAATCAAAGACAAGAAGGGAGTGGAGAATGTGGTTGCGGACCATTTGTCACGCCTCGAATTTGAGGACCACACCGCTACTATACCCATTCCCGACTCCTTTCCCGATGAGCAACTCTTGGCCATCTCTAGTTGCCCGTGGTATGCCGACATTGTCAATTACTTGGCTACGGGGCAACTTCCTCAACATTGGACTCCGCAAAATCGGAGGAGATTCCTAGTGGAGGTGAGAAGATTTGTCTTTGATGATCCTTACCTATTCAAATTTTGTCCGGATCAAATTATCCAGCGGTGTGTGCCTAACAATGAGCAAAATGCCATCATTTTTTATTTTGCCACACCGAAGCATGTGGCGGCCATTTCTCATCCAAGAAAACTACCGCCAAGGTTTTACAACGTGGCTTCTATTGGCCAAATCTTTTCAAGGACACCTTTGAATATTGCAAATCTTGTGATAGGTGTCAACAATTGGGAGCTCTTTCCCGGCGGAATATGATGCCCCTCACCCCCATCCTTATAGTCGAAATTTTTGATTGTTGGGGGATTGATTTCATGGGACCATTCCCTAACTCGTGTGGACATCTATTCATCCTTCTTGCCGTGGACTATGTGTCCAAGTGGGTGGAGGCAATCCCTACTCGCACTAATGACCACTCGGTTGTGGTGAATTTCTCAAGGAACACATCTTTGCGAGGTTTGGGATGCCTAAGGTCCTCATTAGTGACTAAGGCACACACTTTTGCAATCGACCCATGGCCGCTCTCATGCTCAAATATGGTGTCAACCATAAGGTATCCACTGCCTACCACCCCCAAAGAAATGGCCAAGCCGAGTTGGCCAATCGGGAAATCAAGCACATACTCGAGAAAACAGTGAACCGAATCACAAAGATTGGTCTCTTAGACTCATTGATGCTTTGTGGGCTTACCGTACCGCCTACAAAACAGTGTTGGGCATGTCTCCCTACCGCTTGGTATATGGCAAGGCTTGCCACTTACCGGTGGAAATGGAACACAAGGCTTTTTGGGCTATTAAACAGTTGAACAATTGGATGAGCTTGAAGAAATTCGCCGGGATGCTTATGACAATGCCCACATCCCGGTTGAAGCCCACAAAGTGTAGGGTCAAGGCCTTTCACGACAAGAACATTGTCCGTAAGACATTCACCCCCGGCCAAAAAGTGTTATTGTACAACTCAAGGTTACATATTTTTTCGGGTAAATTGCGATCCCGGTGGGGAGGTCCATACATTGTGAAAACCGTTTCCACTCATGGAGCTGTTGAACTTGAGAACCCTAAGAATGGAACTACATTTAAGGTGAATGGCCACCGGTTGAAGCCTTTCATTGAACACTTTGATCCCGGGGAATCCGTTGAGGAGTTGAGTGACCCGGTCTATGGGGGGTCCGATGCAGACAATGTGGACCCCAATTCTTTGGGTCCGTGAACTTGATTTGAAGTCTAGGAGACTATAAATCCATGGAGTTTGTGATACCTCCAGTGTTTGCCGTGCTTAAACGGCATCTGACGGTCTGGTATAGCCACCTTGTCAAGCTACGTATGTAGTACCTTGAGGTTGGGTCTGACGGCAGGCGCGTGGACAATGAGAAATCTGTCTGAACCTTTCGGCTTTAATGTCAAGTTCCGTGGAGATTGTTTCAAAGCGGAATGGGAGGTAAGGAATTGGGGGGGTCCCCCTCCAAATGGAGTGGTAGCCTATTAGATGATGGCGCTGCTTCTCAAGATATTGTTGAACCCCACGCATACTGTCCTTCCAGCAATAGGGAAACACAGCCTTCGACAAGGGAGAAAAGTAGTACTCGTGTCCTTCGCGTGAAGAAGTGGTGGATTTATTACTTATTTTCATTATTGTCATTTTTGGACTAACCCGCTAATGAAATTTGTGTTCCATGAAGTCATGTTGCTCTTAGTAGGTAGTTGGTGGTTCAGTCTTCACAAGGTATACACGCTACCACATCAGCCTTGGTAGTTTGGTTCTAAGTACGGGGTGATTGCGGCATTCAAGAGCCCAAAGTCATGGGTGTAGTTATGTGCTACGGTTGTTAGTCCAACAAAGCTCCGGCGATGATCCTATGTGACTAGCTATGGTCCACAAGTTGGAGCCGAAAGAGTACACCTTGGAAGCCCTCCCAATGACAAACAGTGCACGTGATGAGAAATCCTTAAACTTGGTCGAGGTATATGGTGGTTGACATTCCACCTCGCAGGTATGTTCGTCCCTCTTTTATGCTTTATGATGCGTTATCTTCTTGCATTGAGGACAATGCAAAATTCAAGTTGGGGGGGATGGTTCATTAGTGTGTTAGCCCATTATTGTTTAAGTCCCGTTTCGCATGAAAATTAAAAAAAAAAAAAATTGGCACACCACTGTTTTAGGCAATCTCCTCCTGAAATGCTTTGCGAGTAACTTAGCATATGTTCACATAAGCACTATTTTGAACAACAAATTGCCACATCACTACACGTGCATCGATCATGAACTATGTTGAACAATTTGGAATCAGAAGTTGTGGGTGGAGATTCAGTGTTAACCCATTCCACGACACAGAGTTGAATTCATCGCTTTCTTGTTTCTACAACTGCGTGTTTAGCCATGTTTTACAACTGTGTGCATCATTGTGGAATCCATGCAACAATTGAGAAATGATAAAAGGCCATTTTCCATGATCCGTGCCACATACGAGTCTCATTGACCTTGACTTGAGCCTTGTCCAATTCATATCCATTGAAACAAGCTTAGAAAACTGGATGAGATAAGGTCGGATGGGGTATTGTTGTTGGTGTGTGTGGCATTGCAATCGGAAAAAAATGTCCCAGGAAGAAGGAATTTTACACAGCCCCAAGACACCGGTGCCTCAAGTTCATGACACCGGTGCCAACCACTACAGATCAGAACTCAGGAAATGCAGAATGGTCTTTACACCGGTACCTCAAAAGTTGTTACACCGGTGCTTCACCCTACAACATTCTATGGATGAGATACAGAATGGTCTTGACATCGGTGCCTCAAAAATGCTTACACCGGTGCCTCCTCTTCCCAATAGGAATCACTGAAATATAGAATGCTCATGACACCAGTGCCTCCAAAATGATTATACCGGTGCCTCCTCTTCACAACAGAAACCACTGAGATACAGAGGGCTCATGACACCGGTGCTTCCAAAATTCTTACACCAGTGCCTCGTGAGAAAATTTTAAAAAAGATATCTGGGTTATAAAAACCCAATAACGATTGGGAACAAAACCATTACACCGGTTCACCTCCTCCTCTCCTCCCGCCTCTATAACTACCACTCTCTCTCTCTCTCTCTTCCTCTCTCAACGTCGACCACCGCGTCTTTTCCTCTCTCACCGCCGACCACCGCGCGTCCTCTCACTCTCTCTTCCCGGTTCAACATCAACAGAGAAAGCTAGGGTTCAGATTGTCTTTGGGAATCTCTCGGTGCTCTGTTTTTCCTCTCTTTGGTGTGAAACTTTCCACGGGTAAGATTTTGATCCCCCCTCTCTGTATTCGTGATGGTTAGACGAAAGAACCAGGGCATCTCCATTAGAGAGCCCAACCCGGATGACACCCCACCAAGGTCTGAATCAGATGATGATGACCCTATTTGGAGAGAACTTGAAAATGCGGCCATGGCCATACCACGGGATAAAGGGAAATCCCCTATGTCCTCTACTCCCCGTTCCAAATCTAAACCCAAACCAACACAAAAAAAATCCTCTGCTTCTAAGACTCCGGGTAGTTCAAAACGAAAAAAACAGGGGGATGAAGGAGGGTCTAGGAGTAAGAGACAGAAAGTGTCAGAGGAGGGAGATAAGGGACAGAAGGATTGGGAAAGCAAGTGCGAAAAGAAAAAGGTCACGTGTGAGAGGCAGGTTTTGAGGGAGAGTTTGACGGAAGCAAATGTTATTGTTTAGAAATTGGAGCAGAGGGGTTTGACACAATTCTTTGAAGAGGTTCCAGGTTACATTCGAGGAATGGTGGAGGGTTTCTATAGGTCGGTAAGAATGGAAAATCTGAACACCGCCAAACCAAGAATGGTGGCGGAGGTAAGAGGAGTCATGGTATGGATCACCGCCGAACGAATATCAGAATATTTGAAATGCCCTGTACCTGACCCAGAAACTGTGATTATTCCAAAATATGCGTTTGATCCGGCATCTTTCGATGGGAAATTGTTTGCAAAAAGGGTGTTGACCAATCCAAAAGGATTCAAAGGCAAGTTCTCACCAGGGGCATTGCATGAGGATTACCGTCTCCTAAACAAGATCATGAAGTACAACGTGTATCCACTGGCAAGTGACAAAAGGGTACCCCCACAAACGATAGCTTTCATGCACGCATTCATGTTGGGAAAAGTGATAGATTTTGGCCGAACTATTTTCCAAGAAATGGTGTACTTCCGAGAAAGGGCAAGCGGGAATGCGAACTTCATCTTTCCGGCCATGGTCACTCACTTTTGCTTGCAACATAAGGTGCCTAGAAGAGCGGGCGAAAAGATGACTGAGGGAGTACCCGGCCCGGTCACCGAGGCCTCCAAAGCCAAAAGTCAAGCATTGTCTAACAAACAACCCAAGCCTGAATTCCACTCCAGTGTGAAGGCACCAAAATCCAAGAATCCCAGGGAAAGACAAGAACAATGGAATCAAATCATTGCCCAATGCCAAACCTTGATCTTGAGTGAGCTAAAAAAAGGTGCAGAAACGGCAAGACAAATCGAAAAGGAAGATCCAAAAATGTTTGAGCATTGCCCGATTTACAGCCGAATGTGTGGGCGAATTGGCAGGAAGGAGATTTGAGGAAAGTTCCAATGAGGAGAGTGAGAATAGTGAGAATAATGGGGATGGTGAGGATGATGAGGGAAATGATGAGGTTGATGAAAATGATACGGACAGTGACGATGATGACAGCGAGGATGATGATGAGGGTGACAAAGGAGGAGAAAAGGAAAGATTTGTTGGAAATCTTCTGGAGAGTCATACGAAGGCTTCCCATGACGCACTAGAATTGAAAAGCAGAGAAAGAGGAAAGGGGAAGAAAAGGGTAGTGACACCGGTGTCATCAGAGGCTGAAAGAGTTGAGGATGATACACCCACTGGGCCTTCTGGGAGGCAGACCACTGAACCACCCTCGAAGCATGCTTCTGAATCTCCTGCCGGTATAGATGTTGTTTATTTGAGTGATTCAACAGAGGGTGGATCTATAGGAGCTGAGACAGGGTTAGATCGGGCACTGGTCCTATATGTTCCTCCACCACCGGAGCAGTGATTGCATGCTAACACACACCCGACTTGGCTCATGGAGAGATAGTTCTATATTCATTTGTCTTATGTGGAGTCGGTGGTTATCTTATTTGTTGTTATTTTACTTGTTTTGCTTTGTTATTGTATCTAGCATTGAGTAGTGGTGTAGTGTCGACAATTTGGGGGTAGTCATGACCTTTAGCCATTCATTGTGTGCCGGCACTGTTTTGTTACCCATCTCTTTGAAACCCGAATCATTATATGCTATAAAGTCCTTTTTGATCTCAAGTGTGTATTGGATTCCTAATTTTGTGCATCGTGGTGTAGCATGTATCGTAATCGCTTTCTTCTCTTATTCTTTGTGAATCATGAGTGTACACATTTATTGTTGATTGTGCGTTGAATTATGTTGAATGCTTAGCTTCTTTGTTCGCTTTAGCATTATTGTGTGCACTAAGTGGATGTGACTATTGCCATATACTGGAGGGAATCCCTTTTTGAGAGTGAGAGAGGTCTGAACCCAACGTTCAAGGCACCATACACTTTGTACACACCTAATGATCAGAATTGTTCAACTTTGGTTCATGACATTGTGCACGAGTTGTTTGTGGCATTCGATGATACGAACCGCTTGGGGAACTATACTAAGCATATAATCTTTCACTCGCATCATTAAGGAGGAAAGGTTGCCTGATTTTGTCACCCCATTCAATTTTGACGGTATTGGTTACTAGGGACTAGTAACCCTCAAGTTGGGGGGTGTGATCAGTGCATGTTATTGTGTATCCTACGGCTCAACACGTCCATTTTAACCCACGTGCAAGTACTATTCTATGTTTACACTCGATAATGCACGAAAAGGTATTTCATGTCCATCGCAGGTCAAACAGAGAAAAAGTGTCCCTGAAGTGCGAGAGTTAAGCCTCAACAGTCAACGAAGGCCCGAAGAGGTCACACGAGGTCCAAGTAGTCAAAGCCCGAGCTTGGTTGAAAGAGCTAAAGGAAGAGGAAGTGTGACACCGGTGCTTCATTTTCCAATCCCGGTGTCCCTTCCTAATTCAGTGAAAGAACCAAGATACAGAAGCCAAATGACACCGGTGCTTCATTTTCCAATACACCGGTGTCCCTTCCTAATTCACTGAAGAATCAAGATACAGAGACCAATGACACCGGTGCCTCTAAAATGCTTACACCGGTGTCCCTTCTTTCATTGCAACCTCAAGATACAGAGACCAATGACACCGGTGCCTCTAAAATGCTTACACTTGGTGTCCCTTCTTTCATTGCAACATCAAGATACAGAGACCAATGACACTGGTGCCTCTATTTCCAATACACCGGTGCATCAAGTGCGACAGAACAACATATGGTCTGGGATGGCTGACACATGGGGACCACTTCACCTTGATTTTTGTACACATCAGGGGACAAAAAGGGGCTTCAGCCTGGAAAAGGACAAGAAATACCATTTTGCCAACTTTGTAGGGTGTGCTTGTAATAGTACCTAGAGAATTAGAGGATATTTTGTAGGGTTTTGTTTTTACACTAGAGGAGCCTCTACACACTTACACATATATACAATATCAGATTTTCAGGGAATAGAGAGAGAGAGTTTTGTCTTCCTTAGGCTATTTGTTCTTCAATATTGAACTTCATGTTTTGAGTGCTTATCAATCTTAAGTATTTTGTTCTTGTGAATCCATTACTCTTTAAGAATCAATCAAGCATTGGTAAGATCTACATTTATGTTTCTCTTAATGTTGCATTGCTCATTTTAAGCACTTAGGTAGTTGCCGGAATCTTAGTTCTTCATGATTTTCTAAAAGATTTCAAGTATAGTGTTGGTTAGAACATCTCTATTTTCCTTAGATAAGTATGTTAATCATATTTTCTCCTATTTCTCTCATGTTTATGGCAAGTATGAGTAGCTAAGCAAGTGTGGGTTGAGTCTAAAGATAAGGTTTGTTCTTAACCATGTTGGTCTACATCTTCTCAATATGTCTAATGCTCATTGACGGACCTCTTTAAGTTCTTCTTCTCGAAACAAAAGAAATGTAGAGTTAAGTTCTTGCTTAGTTATAGCCATCCTTAGAGTTGGCATATCTAATCCTTGGATCGATGACCTTCATCTTTTGATACCATTTTCTTGAACTTGAAAGGATCCGTCAACCCATTTGTGATTTAAAATCTTGATTTTTATCGAATTACGCTCCAATCTAAAACCCGAGACCGGGGGCTAGGTTGAGTTATAAGGAGAAGAGATAGACCAACGGAAGTTTTGAATGGACCAAACTTGAAGACTTAACCCCACTCTTTAATCTAGTTCTTTCCCTCGCTTAGTAGTATAATTGTTAATCATCACCAAACAAACTTTGAGGTTGACGTCCAAAACGTCGAAAATCTTAATTTGCGGAGTCTTTGAACTTAACCATCTTTTCCCCGTGGATCGATACTCTGGACTTTCCACTATACTTCTTTTAAATATTTGATGGAAGTCCTGTTTTATGAGAATTAAACCTTGACTTAGGCCGGCACCCTAACGACGCACTTTTGCCGGCCGGTCAATTAGCGTATCATCATCACCATCTTCGTATAGTTGGTGTCTGCTCCACTAGTAACAATGATGGTTTTCCTGTTAACCTTGTTACTATCTTAAATTCTTCAATAAATGTATGTCTCTCCAAATTCTCCAAAATGTGTTAATGGAATTGTTAGGGATCAATTCCCGAGATCTAGTGATGAATGCGTACAGTGTATACAACAAAAACTTATGAAACTCTACTAGGTGAAATTAGGATTCATACCTTCGAGATCTGTCTGATTTGATCTCGACTATCTTCGCAGTTTGATCCTGATCGAACTTTGAGCAGGGTTAGAATGATCTTGCTCAACTAACCTCGAGATCGATCACGTACTGAGAGTGGGCTCAAAAACGTGATCTCTTTGTTTTCATAGATTCTCTATCAATCTTTCGAATATCAAGTTGTGTCTGGCCTAGAAGGCATAGTGGTGTATATATAGGCAACGATAGGGACCTCTAGGAGAAGTATGAGCTGGGCTTCTTATATAATTCGAGATTTCTAGTCCAGTCTGGATTAATTCTGAATTATATAAATTATAATTCATATCACTACAGAATTATAATTGCATTCCCCTCTCATATCTCAAAATTATACTTCGAGCTCCATGTTATTAAATACTTATTTATTTCCCACATTAAGATTACAGATACCCTTTGATTAAAATAAATTATTAACAATTTATTTAATCAAGATCAATAAAATTTTTGTAAACCTTCTACTTAACTTATTCGTTATGTCAAATACTAATATCTACCTGCAGGATTTGACATAATCGAAACTTATAAGCTTTCTCAAGAGAATATCATCAATCTTTATAAACGGACGTGGATTCTATTAACAGTTGATAGTTGTCGTACACTTAATATTATGATCAACTCATCAAGACTATTGGTCCACAAGGCCTCACTCTATAATGAATTAAAATCAACAACATTGAATGTACACATCGATTAATTATCTTTGGAATAAGAGTAGAAGCATACATAATAATCCTGAGGTGTAAATTGTATTTATCTAAACTTAACCAAATTGAACAACATTACCTCGCATACTCAAATAAACATGGCACCACATATAACACATACTTGCATCTTATTTAAATTTTAATTTCAACTAATATGCTCATGAAATACCAATTAAATTACTTTAATAAAATTAATTAGGGACCTAGGGTATTACAGTTACCATCCCTACCCGTATTGGGATAGTGATGGATCCCAAAGGTCAGACTGCTTCGACGCTGAATCTATGAGTGGGATGTCGGCTTTCTGCAAATCTGCCTTATCAAGTTTGAGCTTTTTGAAAGCATCATAGTATAGAATTTCTATTGAGCTGCCCTGGTCAATTAGGATTCTCTCCGTGTTGATGGTGCCGAGGAGCAGCGTGATTACTAATGCATCTTTATGGGGATAGGTTACCCCCTCTAGATCCTTATCTGAAAAGTATATGACCGTGTCTATCTTTATCTCGGGCTCTTTTCGCTTTTACCTGAGATGCTGAACATGATGTTCATGCCCGTCACGGCGTCGTTGGAGCCGGACTTCTTTTTTATCCAGGACTGGTGTTGCAACATGTATGACAAGGACGGTTCCGGTTAACATCGCCTCTTCCTCAGAGGATTCTGTTTCCATTGGTTCTGGTTGAACTTTGGTTGTCCCTGATCGGCCACAAATCGTCTAAGGTGCCCGGCTTCAACTAGTTCCTCTAGGAACTGTTTAAGCGCTTTTGCACTTTTCTGTGATATAACTGTTATTGCGGTTATAGCTGCACCAATCTCTATTAGGGTCACGCCTCACTGGCTCTCCCCGCGACACTGTTAGCCATTTTTAAAAGGGCTTGTTTTTCAAAGGCCAGATTAGTTTAAAGATGAGAGTGTTGAAAATTGTGCGTATCGCTCTATATGCCTGGGGGCTAGGTGGTTTTCATTCCTTCATTACCTACACCACTTTAGCCACCTCAGTCCGTGGTCTTTTTGTCGCTGGTTCGATCGTAGTGCTTCTATGCACTTTGCTTGCGGGCAGATCCTTGTCTCGGTGTATCTTGTCTTCGAACTTCGCATATTTTTCCACCCTCCCCATTAGATTGGCAATGGTGCTGAGAGGATCTATTGTGAGGGATTCTCTCAACCGATCTCGGTATGATAACCCCAATCTAAAGGACTCTACGACATAGGCCTCTGTACAGTCTCCGATCTCATTTCAAGTTGCCCAGTACCTACTAGCATATTGTTTGAGATCTTCATCGGGTTCTTTCCTCAGAGCTAGGAGGGTATTTATGTACTTCTTTTATGCTCGGTTAGCCACGAATCATTTGAGGAACTGGTCTGCCAGTTACCTCCAGCTAGTAATGGATCTTGGAGAGAGGGCCTGAAACCAATTCAGCGTTGTCTCCCCCAAAGTCAAGGAAAACACCTTGCAATATAGGCTATCATGGCCTACGTATATCATCATGAAATTCACGAATCCTTTGATGTGAGTCATTGGATCCATCCGTCCATTATAGATTGTGAACTTGGGAGGGATAAACTTTCTGGGTAAGTCCTCCATTTCAATCTATACCAACAGTGGTGACACTACCAACTGCTGTAACTCTTTATAATTCTCATCATCTTCAATCCCAATTGCTGATTTAGCCATGCCCTCATGTCGGGAATTGGGGCAGCTGGTGGTACTACCGGATACGCCATCTCCCGTGGACATTCAGAGCCATTCCTGTCCGCTGATTCAACCACTCACGCATGTTGGGGACTGGTTGCGTTGAGGTAATCCACCCATTTTTGAAAGTGCTCCAGCCTGCTGTTCTCCCCCTCGGGGTCTCCGAATCTGTTCGTGTCGGCTATCCTGTCGTGATGGACCGATCTCGGAACGCTCATCACGTCCAGATACCAACTGCCGAGCAGGGTCTCTTTGTCTGCAGAGAGTACAATTTTCTCTCTCCATGCGTCGTATATAACGCCTCATGTCGATTTCTTGGTCCCTCCTCTGGACCCAGTCGATGTTATTGTAATCCTCGTCTCGGCGAGACCCTTTATGAGTTCGAGATCCTCTCCCTCCCTTGTTTCAGATTTGTGTTTAAGATCTATCTCTATTCCTCGACTGCTTTGCTTCTTGTGCAGGATTGGGGCGTTGCTCCAGTGGGTGCGATGGCAATGTGGTTGGTGGCGTGGGAGCCACCGATGAAGTAACTGGTAATGGAATAGTAGGAAGCGATGCCTGTCCTCTAAGCTGCTCCCCGACTAATTTTGGAAGTTGAACCCAAGAGATTTCTTTCTTGGGTCTCTGTGATTTATGTGGAATTGGGGGGAGATCTAGACTTTGCTTTCCCGTCTTGCTCCCTCCCCTGATTTCTTCTAGGTGTTTCAGCCATGAGTCTCTAGCTTTCCCACAGACGGCGCCAATTGTAGATGGGTGAATTTTCTCAATCAGGACGAAAAACTAGGAGCTCACTATCCAGCCGAAACAATGCTCTCAATGTGAATGGACCTGTGATCTGCAAAACAATGAATTGTCAAAGAGCCCTTTGCCGCTGTGGCAGGAAGACACTCTGATGATTAAGTCAGGCAAAAGCTCACAGGATGAACAATAACTCAAGTCAATATTCTCTATTAGCAAGTAAAATTATGCACTAGTTAAAACGTACCTTTTTTTGTTGATGTGTAACTTTACTTATAGACTTTTCTCTAGTCCCAATTCTCTTAGGATTCTGATTGGAGTGACGTGCCTTCTGATTGGCCACTAATGAGATAACTCTCTATCAAGCAGTTATCTTCTACCATTAATTAATACTTCTATATTAATTAGATTGGTCGTGGATTTCTCATCCATATCTATTAGAACTGTATCCCGACTTATTTGGGATTTTGTCTTATCTCGGAGTAACAGCTACGCATCACCTTTCTTGGGTTGATGGTGTTCTTGGACCGCCTTTTAAGGTCGGCAAGACGTGGGTCCACCTTTCTCAGGTCGGCTGATTGCCAAACTGTCTTTCTTATGTCGGCTAGCTAGATGTTTTGATTCTGTCAGCTCGACTAAAGTACGGATAACACTCCTTATATCGGCCATACCCTCACGTGATCGGCACGTGTGTCTGGCTGTATCTTCTGTTCAAAGCCGAACTAAATCGTTGCTGAGGGGGTTAAACGTATTTTCGTGATTACATTTTTACCCTCGTCAAATACTATTTTTGCACTTGTGTATCAAGTATGAGATGCCCTACTATAAAAGAAAAACTGAAACCTCACTGTAAACAACTTGTACGTACTTAAATATGTTAGTGGTTTTGGAAATAGACTATAATTTCTTTATTTATTTTTTCCTGCTAGAACAACAGTACACTATTTGGCTTCAAATAATGAAAAAATATGAAAGCTGGTTATAAAAACGATCTGAAAAAATATAAAAGCTGGGCACTAAATGGGTACTGATTTATGACAACAGTGGTACCAATAGTGACAAGATTTACCAAGTAGTGGCTTGGTTTATCAAAAACCCAAAAGACAAACACATTAGGAGACTAAAGATAAGAAAATCGGACCAATGGTAACAGACACACTGACTATTACAGAATGCGTAAGACCGATGCGTGTGTATAAATTTTTTTCCATCCAAAAAAATGTTACTGTTATTGGAACACTGACTGATATTTAATTTCCTTTAAGATCATTTTTTCCAGTGCACCAAAACCAAAATTCTAGTATACAAATTAGACTGAATCTATAAACAAATAATATAACACAAATAATCACTTACAAGGGCCAATCTTAGGATTCCAAAAATTGACGAATCGCGGCGAATATTATACGTTAGGATTTTATACTAAAAGCAATGACTTTATGTAATAGATTAATATTTGTTTAAATTATTTAAACAATTATTTCTCTCATATTGCGCCATTATATCTTTTCATATTTGTTTGAATTTTTATGGGTAATGTTTACATTATATCTTGTCATATTGCGCATGAGTGTCGCTTATACCACAAAATAGATAATCTGGTGTGTAGAGTCTGACTTACACACAGAGGATCAGATTATCGGCTCTTGTAGAATATAAATTTTTGGTTCACAATCTTAGGTGAAATTAGACATACCACCAGTAGGACTGTAACACAATGTTTCAGTAGGTCTGTCATGACTATGAAAAATGGTATTGTTTTAATTCAATGTGTTAGTACACTTTGTGTGTATTGAACATGACCACTTTGAGGTAATTGTATTTATAATGTCAATTTAATACAATTTACACCTCATGGTTATTATGTGTGCTTGTACTCTTAATCCATAAATAATTAATCGATGTGTACATTTAATGTTGTTGACTTTGATTCATGAGAGAGTGAGTCCTTGTGGGCTAATAGTCTCGATGAGTTGGGTTAAAATATTAAGTGTATAACAACTATTAATTATTAATGAAATCCACATTGATAGGGATTGATGATATACTCTTGAGGAAGCTTATAAGTTTTAATTATATCAAACCCTGCAGGTGAATATTAGTATTCGACATAACGAATAAGTTAAGTGGAAGGGCTCAATAAATTTTATAGATGTTGATTAAATAAATTGTTAGTAATTTATTTTAATCAACAGGTATCTGTAATCTTAACACGGGGAGACAAATATGCATTTAATAATATGGAGCTCAAAAAATAATTTTAAGACATGGGAGGGGAATGCAATTATAATTCTATAGTTGTATGAATTATAATTTCTATAATTCGGAATTACTTCAGACTGGACTAGGAATCCCGAATTATATAGGAAGCCTAGTCCATACTTGTCCTCAGGGTCCCTATCGTTGCCTATATATACACTGCTATACTTTCTAGGTCAGATACAACTTGATATTCGAAAGATTGAGAGAGGTTCTGTGAAGGCAAAGAGATCACGATTTTGAGCCCACCCTCAGTACATGATCAAGGTGCAATAGGATTACAGTAGAAGATCTCGAGGTCAATCGAGCAAGATCATTCTAGCACTGCTCAAAGTTCGATCAACATCAAATTGCGAAGATAATCGAGATCAAACCAGACAGATCTCGATGGTATGAATCCTAATTTCGCCTAGTAGAGTTTCATAATTTTTATTGCATAAACTGTATGCATTCATCACTGGGGCTCAGAAATTGATTCCTAACAGTGGTATCAGAGCCAGCTGTGATAACGCGTGTCGTTTATACAAACATTGTTGTCTACATAAAAGAAACAGAACGTAATATTGTTGTGCTAACATCTGTTTTGTAGTTTTTCCTATCCCACTACTATCTTCACACATGTATGATTGTGTGATAGACTATTTTGGTGTGATTGGATCCCACACTATTTTTATGTATGGTTACGTATTTTTTTTATTATCAATTTGGGGTTTGTAATATTAATACGTAGCATGTAAACTCTTGTCATATGGAGGCTTAGGATTTGATGTAAAGATTTCAAGTTATTTACTATAGTTGTTTTTTACTGATTTAGCCTTGTGAACTCCTACATGGAGCCATAGAATCAATATGTAATAACAGGTTCCGATAATCAAAAAAATCAACGAGTTTAGAGGAATCGATGTGTTTCTGTTGAAGAAATAGTGTGTAGCTTTGAGGGGCACTACCCCCGGACCCCGCCTAACGCACTGCCCCTCAACTCCCTTCGACCCCAGCGTCGGTCTCATCTTTGCTTTAGGAGACAAATCGACGGCAAACATTAAGGCGGTTTTGGAGACTGAGGATTTGACCATAATAGTTGAGATTCGTATTATGTTTGTGTGTTCCTTATTCATATGTGATTAGTTATTTTCTTGTGTTAATTATAGTTCTCTTATAATTTTGGACAACATGAAATATTGAAATATACCTAGATCAGTCACACGCAAATACTTTTATAACTCTCATGGAAAATATTTTTAAATAACTAATCTCATGGTCTCCATCACTAGTTTGTAAATGATATGGTTAATTTTTTGTGTTGGTTTTGAACCTTCCTCCACATCGGACAAAATTAATTATGAAATCATCAGTACAAGCTTCAATGGGATAGCTCTAACTTAATTATTATGTGAATCATGTCTCCATCTGAAATAATTCATTACGGAATAATTAATTTAGTGTGAAGTGATGGTGTACACTTAGCTATAGATAATAGTATCCTCTCCATCTGAGTCACTGCTATTATTTGTAGGAACAAAACTGAGTTGGTTATTTAATTTTACTTAACAATAATTGTTTTCTGTAGATAGTCAAAATTATAAGGAGTAGACCTATCTGCACAAATGATAAAAAGTAGTGGATCTTCTCATCGAAAGCATACTTTTCACGGTGTGATAGATTACCAACGTTTTTCTTTAAATAGTTTGGTAGAAGGAACTAATTTTTTAAATGAAATTAAAGTTTTTATTTGCCCTTCATAATTATTATTATGTGAATCTCAGATTCAAGAATGGGCTCTTTCAATCTACTTCATGTCATTCTCAAAGAAAATAAACTTACTGGACCTAATTATATTAACTGGAAAAGAAACTTGGATATAGTATTGACTGCTGAAGAGTACAAATATGTGCTTAGTGAGAAATGTCCACAAAAACCTAATGAGGAGGCAATCGATGAGAAAACCTGGCCTTACAAGAAGTGGGTTAAGCCTGATGAGATGGTGCGGTGTTATATTTTGACATTTATGCCAAATGTTCTACAACATCAGCATCAGTCTATGCCAACTGCCTATGACATAATACTGAACCTCAAAGAAATATTTGCGGAACAGAATCGTGCAGCAAGGCAAGTTGCTATGAGTGACTTGCTTAATACAAAAATGACTGAAGAGAGCTCAGTAAGGGATCATGTTATAAAGATGATGAGCCATCTAAACGAACTAGAGATCCTTGGAGCTGAAATGGATGGAGAAACCCATCATACTCCATTCGCTACCAGAGAGCTTTAAGAATTTTTGCGTGAATTACAATATGAATAAATGTTATTACATTTCGGCGAAACTTTTTAAAAAATCCAAGTAGCACAGGGTGTAATGAAAAAGCCAGAAAATGTGTTTATACTTGAGAAAGTTTTTGCTTCTAAATCGAAAGGCAAGAAGAAGCAAAAAAAAGGCTCAAAAGCATGTTGCAATTCATAAAATGAGTTATTCAGATTTACCAAATTCGTTTTGGGGATATGCATTAGAAACAGCAGCATATATTCTTAACTTGGTACCATCTAAGTCAGCATCTTCTACTCCCACAGAATTATGGACTAGACACAAACCTAGCGTATGGCATGTTCAGATTTGGGGTAGTCCAGCACATGTGTTGAAAGGGAACGCAGATAAGTTGAAATTAAGGATAGACGTTTGTTTCTTTGTAGGGTACTCTAGAGGAACGAAGGGTGGTTTATTTTATAATCCTAAGGATTAGAAGGTCATTGTTAGCACCAATGCAAGATACTTAGAGGAGGACTATATTGTGGATCACAAGCTCAGCAGTAAAATTGTTCGAGAGGAATTGAGAGGGGAGAGGCCAATGCAAACTTCTTCAGCATCATTAGTGCAAGAGGAAACACAAGAAACAACAGTTGACACAATGGTGCCTCGTCATAGTGGGAGGATTATTATTCAACCCGATCGGTACATGTTCTTGGGAGACTCATTTGATAGAGTCCCTAAGGAATTGGATGCCAAACCCTGTAACTACAATGAAACAATGCAAGACACAAATGTGAAACTTTGGCGAAAGGCTATGAATCCAGAAATAGAATCTATGTACTCTAATCAAGTTTGAGATCTTGTAGAACCACCCGAAGGGATAAAACCCATTGGATGCTAGTGGATCTACAAAAAAAAAAAAGAGGAGTAGATGGGAAGGGTGGAAACCTTTAACGCTAGACTTGTAGCGAAAGGTTTTACTCAAAAAGAAATGATCAATTATGAGGGAACCTTTTCGCCGGTAGCTATGTTGAAGTCCATTAGGAGTCTCTTATCCATTGCAACTCATCTCGATTACGAGATTTGGCAAATGGATGTCAAGATTACATTTCTTAATGGCACATGGTTTGCAAGCTTAAGAAGTCCATTTATGGACTTAAGCAAGCATCAAGGTCTCAGAATATTTGTTTTGATCAGGCAATCAAATCTTTTAGTTTTGATCAAAGTCTGAATGAGTAGTGTGTGTACAAAAGATGCAACAGAAAAGTAGTGGTTTTCTTGGTACTATATGTAGATGAAATCTTACTCATCGAAAATAATGTGAGAGTGTTATCTTCAAAGAAGATGTGGTTGTCCAACCAATTCGATATGAAAGACTTGGGAGAAGCCGGTCACATCCTTGGGATCAAGATTATTCGAGATCGCAAGCAAATGATGTTGGGAATACCACAAGCTACTTATATCGATACGATTCTTACTCATTTTGGCATGCAAGGTTATAAGAAAGGGTTTCTCCCTTTCAGACATGGAATCTATCTATTCAAGGATCAATGTCCTAAAACACTTGAAGAGAAAAGATATGATGAGAGCAGTTCCATATGCTTCTGCGGTAGGAAGCCTCATGTATGTTATGCTGTGTATTAAACCTGATATCTGCTCTGTTGTAGGCATGATTAACAGATTTTAGTCTAATCTTGGACAAGAACATTGGACTGCAGTAAAATATATTTTAAAGTTCCTAAAAAGGACTAGAGATTATATGTTGGTTTACCAGCCAGACAGTCTAATGCCTTATGGGTATACAGACTCAGACTTTATGTCAGATAAGGATTCTAGAAAGTCTACCTCGGGATATGTGTTTACCCTTGGAGGGAGCTATTAGTTGGAAGAGTATCAAGCAATCATGTATTGTTGATTCTACCATGAAGGCTGAATATGTGGCAGCCTCTAAGGCCGTTTGGCTTAAAAACTTCTTAATGGATCTAAATGTGGTCCTTTCAGTACAATCAGCTACTATATTTTATTGTGATAATAGTGATGCAGTTGCTAACTCAAATGAACCAAGGACTCATAAGAAGGAAAAACACATTGAGCGTAAGTATCATCTTATACGAGAATTCATTCAGAGAGGTGATGTAACGGTGACCAAGATTGCATCAGTGAACAACCTGGCAGACCCTTTCACAAAAAGTCTACCAACAAAAATTTTTGATAGTCATGTGGAGGGAATAGGAGTGAGATGTATAGCATCATAGCTTTGAGTCTAAGTGGGAGGTTATTAGGAATTTATACTAAAAGTTATGACTTTATGTAATGGATTAATATTTGTTTGAATTATTTAAACAATTATTTCTTTTTCTTTATGAGAATTTTTATGGGTAATGTTTGCATTATATTTTGTCATATTGTGCATGAGTGCCTCTTATTTCACATAATAGATAATCTGGTGTGTAGAGTTCGATTTACACACAGAGAATCAGATTATAGGTTCTTTTAGAATATAAATTTTGGTTCACAGTCTTAGATGAAATTTGATACAAAACTAGTAGGACTGTAACACAATATTTCAGTAGGTCTATCTTGACTACGAAAAATTGTATAGTTTTAACTCACTGTGTTAGTACACTTTTTGTGTAATGAACATGACAACTTTGAGGTAATTGTATTTATACTAAGAATATAATACAATTTATACCTCATTGTTATTATGTGTATTTGTGCTCTTAATCCAAAGATAATTAATCAATGTGTACATTTAATGTTGTTGACTTTGATTCATTACAAAGTGAGGCCTTATGGACCAATAGTCTCGATGAGTTGGATCACAATATTAAGTGTATAACAACTATTGATTATTAATGTAATTCATGTTCCTTTATAGGGATCGATGATATCCTCTTGAGTAAGCTTATAAATTTCCATTATGTCAAACTCTAAAGGTAATATTAGTATTCGACATAACGAATAAGTTAAGTGTAAGGACTCAATAAATTTTATAGATGTTGATTAAATAAATTGTCAGTAATTTATTTTAATCAACGGGTGTCTGTAATCTTAACGTGGGGAGATAAATAAGCATTTAATAATGTGGAGCTCAAAATATAAATTTGAGATATGGGAGGGGAATACAATTATAATTCTATAGTAGTATGAATTATAATTTAGATAATTCAGAATTAATCCGGGTTGGACTAACAATTTCGAATTATATAGGAAGCCCAGCCCATACTTCCCCTAGAAGTCTCTATCGTTGCCTATATATACACTGCTATGCCTTCTAGTTCAGATACAACTTGATATTCGAAAGATTGAGAAAGGTTCCGTGAAGGCAAAGAGATTACAATTTTGAGCTCACCCTCAGTACGTGATCAAGGTGCAACAAGATTATGGTAGAACAGCTCGACACTACAACAAAATTGATTTGTAATAACGAAACATTTTTGTCGCAAAAACTACATTTTTCTTCGCTAACTCATTAGGCGACGAAATTTTCCATCATATTTTTGTTGCCTATAATTTCAATTAAAAAGTCTTAGCGACGAAAACTAATTTTTCTCTCCTAATATGTTCTTTGGCAACAAAATATTTTGTCGCCGATAGAATATATTTGGCAAGGAATTGTTTCGCCGCCAATATTAGATTTTAGAGATGAAATATTTTGTCACCAAACAGTACATAATCGGTAAAAAAAATTTCATCACAAATATCTGCTTTTGGAGACGAAAGGTTTTGTCTCTACCAAAAAATTAGATTTGGCGACGAACTTTTCTGTCGCTTAATTGATTTCAAATACTAAAAAATACACTCACAACACCATTTTGTTTCCTTCCCAAGTTGAAAACCTTAGACCTTCTACCCAACTAACACCTTATGCACATCCCCACTAACCACTGTACTAACCATAATATGATTTTTTTACAATATCTAATATATAACATATGTTTAACATTTTTTATTCAAAAAACAGATGTTATATATAATTTTTCTCTCGCTCTCCCCCTCCCCCCCCCCCCCCTCTCTCCCCCTCCCTTTTCCCCTTTCTCTTTTCACTTTTCTCCTTTCTCTCTCTATTTCTCTCTCTCTCTCTTTATCACTGCCCTAAATTTATGTCTCTCATTTCTCTCTCCCTCCCTCTCTCTCCCTCTCTTTATCGCTAGCTTAGATCTCTATCCCTCTCTCTCTCACATTTCTATCTTCTTATTTATCTCTTTCTCCCTACCCTAAACTTATCTGTCGTATTTTTCACCATCTTCCATATGTCACGACCGTCCCGTAAAGGTTAAGACACGTGACCGGCCACGAGCGGAACTCGTAAGGCCTAAAGATATAATAGTTTAGGGATTTTCTATCACATATTTAATATTAGAGTGCGAAAAAAAAAATTAACTCCAGAGTTTAGTGCATAGAGTAAGTTCAGCAATCTAGCCCTTATGGCTACGGCCCAAAACTCGACCAGTCAGCAAAATAAATATTACAACTGAGGTCATGCTACATCAAAACATGACTAGTCTAGGGTTTACAAAATATAACTTCAGTTCTAACACAACCTTGCAGGATTTCAAGTATGATCAGCATCATTATTAAAACCTGTTCCATCAACAACTTCATTAGCACTAGGCTAGTGTGAGTCTAAATATGATAAGTTCACTAACTTCTATATTAACATAACCCGTACGTTTGAAATCAATTATAAACGAATGATAACATTATGTGAACCCAGCTTTTAGGCTTACGCTGTAACCATATATGATGACATTGTATGATCTACGGCAACACCAGTGAATTAGGGAGCGACTCCAAATATATAGTCGGCGTGATATCACCCGTTGAATTACCGGGTTAATAATCCTCACCCTTATTACTTCACCTCATCGCTAGAATCTTAATCTGCCCCCTAGCGGACGGGGCGCCGTGTTGATCTCATAATCATACCATAATTATTTTTTATGTTTCCATGATATCATGATTCTTTTTAATGTCTTAACATATCATGCTCAGTCTACTATCAATTCAGTGGCATAGATGTATATGCACCAAAGTAAAGAGAATCATACATTTCTACTATAGAATGAAAGTAAGCAAGTCATATACAAGACTTACCTGAAATTAGTCTGCACTTCCTTTATATTAATTCGACCCGACAATCTCAAACTCCCGGATCTATCATAATAAATAAAAAGCACTTATTGCCAATAATTTCTTAAAAATACATACTAACTTAGTGACTCAAGTCGTGTAACCACTCGAACTCCTCGAATCGTAAGGGAACAAAATGTAATTCGGGTTCTAGGGCAAAGTGGTCCTTTTATCTAATTTTAACAAGTGGTCTCGAGAGCTCTCTCGGGATTCGGGTTAACATTTAGTCATTAGTCCCATTAGTATATACTAAGGCCCGAGTCACTCACGTTTGATGGTTGTGCTCGCCGATTACTTAGAACGTAAAAGGGTATTTTCGTAATTTTGCTATCGGCTGCCCAAAAATACGACCGGGACCCGACCCACGTTATTTTCAGTTCTCATTCATATTCAAAGCCTAATTCTATGGTCGGTTCGTTCGTGTGGTGATTTTAGTGTTGGTATGCCAAAAGTAAGTAAGAGTGGCGTTTTGGTAATTATACTCCCCGGTCTCCGAAACCCGGGACCGAGACTTGGCCCACACATTATCTAACCCCAATTTCATCATGGTAAGGTCAATTTCGTGATTCGGCTAACGGGTGTGGCGATTTAAGTGGGTGCGTGAGTGGGGTTTCTAGAGAGAGAAAACCCCCTAAAAGGGACTGTTTTTCGGGCTGACTTTGGGGTCGTTTTCTGTGAGCTACGTAGGTCTTGAGGACGATCCAATCTATCTAGTCCAAGATCTAATGTTTTTCTACAACTTTTGTGTTTTAAGAAACTGATTTTCACCACCCGAACATCAAGATCCAAGGCTCGAAGTTAACAAAAAAATCTGGAAAAAATCTGGAAAACAGTGTAATCAAGGTCGTGAGTCATTTTCGTAACATGATTTTAATGCGTTCAAGATGTCATAAAGAAAATCCGTTCCGTCTATGTTTAAGATAAAGTATTCGTCTCAAACTTTCATCTTTTGAAAAACGAAATTCGAGTACCAAAACATCAAGATCTAAGTCTCCGAAGTTGGCCAAAAATCAGCGAAAAATCTGGGAAATCCGGAAAAAGGTAGTTTTTCTCAAGTTTACAAGTGACTTTCGTAGCGCGATTTCTATGGGTTCTAATGGTCCGAGGGTTGGTCTAATCCATCTATTTTGAAGACTAAGTGTCCCACTATGACTCCAAACAATGAAATCTAGACTAAACCATCTAAAACATTAAGATCTAACAATCTAAACTTAGACAAAAGTATGCGATATATCTCTTTCCTCGCTGAAATTTGGTGGCCGAAAACAGTGACTCGGCTGCGAATACGGCGATCTAGACAGAACCCCGGCGTGTCTTAGTATAGTCGGTGACGTGGAGGCGGTGGTTGTATAGTGGTAGAAGGTGGTGATGAAAGAAATAAGGAGGAAAAGAAGGAGGAGAAGAAGAATAAAGGAAGAAGAAGAGAGCAAGAAGAAGTGAAGGAGTGAAAGTTAGAGAGAGAGAGAGAGAGAGCTACGGGAGAAGAGGAATAAAAGGCTCCAACATGCATAAGCATGTATTATGTATTTAATTGGAAGGAGAAAATAATTAATTAGAAAATAAATAAATAGGTATAGACCATAGGATCAATAATTATAAGGGAACACCTTCCTTAATTTAAGGAAAAAATAGATTTTGATTTGAGTTTTATAGATTTCAATCGGTCAAGGACTTGTTCGCGCGCGCGAACGCAAAAATGCTACGCGATCCCGATAAACTGTTCTGATACTGATTTTCGAAAAATATGAAAATGGACCGGGTGACTCAGAAAAATACAAGGATCATCATGTCGTGCTCGGATTTCTCATACGAGTACTCGTTATTAGGCCGGCATCTTAATATGTCCTTAAAATTTAACGTTTTAATGAGCATAGGTTCCGAAATACGATAAATTCAATAACATAAAATAAAATCAATTAAATTATGCAATAATTGTAGTTATCCGTGCTATTTTTAAATTCGAATAATTAAATCGGGTCGGGATATTACACCATATCTATCTATTTTCTCTCTATCTCTTTCCCTTTTTGTCTATGCTAAATCCTAAATCTATCTCTCCCATCTTTCTCTTTCCACACACACTCTCTCTCCTCCCTTTTCTCACTATCCTAAATCTCTCTCTCTCACCTCTCTTTTTTTCCTTTCCTCTCCTCTTTCTCTCTCCTCTCCCTCTCTATCCTAAATTTTAAAGTTCAAAATCTATTTCTCTCATGCTCCCATCTATCTTTTTCTTCACCTTCTTTTTCATTTTTCTCCCCCCTTTCTCTTTCCCTCCTTCTCTCTCTCCCATCCCCTTTTTCTCTATACAAAATATGTTTAAAACTCTAAATTTATCTCAAATTTATCTTTTTTTAACTCTCTCTCTCCTGTACCTATTAGTACCCATTTATAGTTATACCAATTGAACATGCGTATATGCACATTTATATATATATATATATATATATATATATATAATACCCCTATATATATGGGAAGGGATATATATTATATATATATATGTATATATATACGGGAGGAGATATGAGATAAATATAATATTTTATAAGGGGATAAGAAATATATAATATAAAGGGGTTGGTTATCGGTTAGGGGATATATATATATATAGAAAATATAATATATATGTATATAATATATATTTTTGGCAACAAAATTTATCTTTATGCTAGCAATGAAATTATATTTTTGTCTTCAAATAGATAATTTTGGTGAGAAAAATAATTGTTCCTCGCCAAAAATATGTCGTTTGGCGACAAAATTTTATTTTCCTGGCCAAACATGTAAACTGGGCGAGAAAATATTATTTTTCTTTTGGGTATTTGAAGACAGAAAAGTAATTCGTCACCAAATATACCTATTTTGCGAGAAAACATACATATTTTAGTACTTTTGGTGAGAAAACTTTTTCTCGCCAAAGTACCTATTTGGCGAGGAAAAATATGTATGTTTCCTTGCCAAATAGGTAGTTTTGGTGAGAAAAATAAACTACCTATTTGGCAAGGAAACATACATATTTTACCTCACCAAATAGGTACTTTTTAGGAGAAAAATTTTTCTCATCAAAATTAAGGTGCAAAATGTGGTCGAGGCATTGGTAAGCCCAAAGGGCATCACAAGAAACTTGTAAGACCCATAGTGAGTCAAACAAGTTGTTTTCGGCTCATCCCTATCCGCGATTCGCACTTGATAATAACCTGATCTGCTAAAGTACTTAGCATGCCCAAGCTTGATCAAATAAATCAGCAATCAAAGTAATAGGATGCTTTTTTTATGGTTAACTTGTTTGGAGCTCGGTAGTCAATACACAACCAAAGTGACCCATCATGCTTCTTCTGGAACAAGACGGGTGCTCCATATGGTGCTTTAGAAGGTTGGATGAAACCGGCATCCAATAACTCCTTGAGTTGTCTCCTTAATTCCACTAACTCCAGTGGAGACATACGATAGGGCGCCTGGCGGGCAGTTTTGCTCCCGGCTCCAACTCAATCTTGTGATCCACCTCCGTCCTATGTGGAAGTCTCTTTGACAACTCGGGGGGTATGACATCTTTAAATTCTTTAAGAACATTAGATACTCCGTTCGGTCAGTCATCAAAAAGAGTACTTATCCCATCATCCTCTCTTCGGATAATAGCCAAGTAGGTCACCTCTCCCTTTGTGAATCCCTTTTTGACTGGCATAGCGGAGAGGAGATTGATACTTGCACTAGGCTTGCTCATCGTTGGAACCATGCACAGGCCTCCCTCCAAGATGCACACCGAGTTGTATCGAGGTAGTGACACGACATTTAATTATTTGAGAAACTCCATCCCCATGACAATGCGGAAGTCGTCTAATGGTGCTATCGAAAAATTCACTTTTCCGCTCCAAGTACCCAAGTGTAGCTCAACTCCACGAGCTACGCCATCAAGGGGTTTGGCTTCTGCATTCACCGTATTCAACCATCCTTACCACTTTTCCAACTTGAGACCAAGTCTATTTGTATCCTCCTGCCTACTGAAGTTGTGAGTGGCCCCCGTATCTACCATGATTTGGGTGGTCTTGCCATTGATGCAACCCTCCATATACATCAATGACTTGTCTCTGTTGCTAGCCGGCATTGGATTGGCTTTGAGGGCATTGAGTAGTTACAAGCATCCCATGTTGGCTTCCTCTTCTTGAGAATCTCGCTCCTCTAGTATAACATTAAGAGCTTTCCTCTTTGGAAAATCCCTAGCCCAATGGGGACCATTACACAAGAAACAGTTATCTCGAGGCTTGGACTCACCTTTGACATCCTGCTTGTAGTCCTTCTTCCATTCCTTGCCCTTGGGTGGTTTGCCTCCACCTTCTTTGTATTGGAACTTCTTTTCTCTATCTCCCTCACATTTGACTTGGCCAATCTTTACGTTCTTTGAGCTAGAAGAATCACTCTTCTTGTACTCTATCAATGTCTCGGCTATGGTGAGTGTCGTCGCAATGTCTTGAACACCACAACATTGTAGCTCTTGCGCTGCCTAGAATTGAAGACCATCCATAAAGTTGAAAAGCAAATCCTTATCACTCATATTTGGGATTTGAAGCATGAGCCTTGAAAATTCCTCAACATACTCTCGAACAGAACGGTTATGCTTCAATTTCTTCGTTTTCTTCCTAATCAATTGAGCCACATTCTCGGGATAGAATTGCCTCTTAAGCTCTGTTTTAAACTCTTCCCACGATTTGATGGCGCAAGTACCCTTTTCTATTTTAGCATGCTTACGGCGCCACCAAGTCACATCAAGGTTAGTGAGGTAGAGAGTAGCAGTCCTTACCTTAGGTATTTCGTCGGTCAAGCCCAATCCCTCAAAGTACCTCTTCAAGTGCCACAAGAAATTGTCAATCTCCTTAGCATCACGCTTGCCATCAAACTCCTTGGGCTTGGGTGCTTCAATCCTTGGAGAGTAATTCACTGTGTGGGTTGACACACTTCCGCTAACCACAACACGCTTGCACATGGCCCAATCTGCCCTTGTTTCCTCTAGTCCCGCCTTCAACTCTTGAAGTTGGGTGTCAAGCTTCACTTCAAGATTGGGCAAGGCCTCCAACACTTTAGCTTGGAAAGCATAGCTCTCTTGTCGTAGTGCTTCAATGTTGGTGTCGACGGTAGCTAGCATGGACTCGCGAAGATCCTCCACATAGCTTTCCACCTTGCCATCGAGCTCTTTCATATTTTGCTCCAATCGATCAAGCCGCTCTTTCACGTCAGCAATAGCCACCTCCACCTTGACCACCATAGTCTCCATAGCACTCATAATGTCACGAGACTTGTCTTTCCTCACCTTAGTGTTCCCGTCCCTTCCTCAGGTCTCCTTGTTCAAGATCTCCGACATAGTGCTCCTCCTTCCTTAGTTATGATGCCTTCGCAACCGAGCTCTGATACCAACTGCCACGGCCTTAGAATTTTCCAAGTCAACTGTGCGGCCTTAGATGCTATGCCCGCTTGCTTTGCACCTAAGTAAGCCAAGAACACAAGAAGAACACAAGAGTTTGAAGAAGAAGGCTCTGTCTATTGAATTTCAAGATTACAAGCTCTCAAGGTGGTTTGGGCAAATGAGGCCCTCACCTATTTATACAACTTGGGAGAAGTCTAGAACATCCTCTAGAATCTTCTCAACTAATCCATTCTAGAATTCTCTACAACTATCTTTACAAGGTCTAGAAGTATATACAAGAATCTAGACTATTCTAAAGGATGGTTCTAGAATGTCTCTAGAATATCTTCCAAGCTTCCATTCCTTTCTAGGGGACTCTAGAATCTTCCGGAGACTCCCAAAATTTCTACGATAGATGGATGACGCATACGAAGTATTTGATGAAATGCTCAAGTCATGACATTGGGCACCACAAAACTGCCAACGTGGGTGGACCAGTGCATTCCAAAGCCTCGACCAAGCCTCGACAATGAGACGTGCTTGGCATGCCATTTTGGCTTGAAAGTCTAACTAGTTTTTGTATGATGTTTAGTGACCCAAAATGAATATGCTAAAATATGTCAACCGAAATGAATTATGTTGAAACTCGTGTTTTGATTTACGTGATACAAACATATATGCCTATGAGTACACAGGAGAAGATGAAGTTTCTCAGGACAGAGATATGCCATCTGGAAGGCTGTTTGGCATCCTGTCCGGCAGTCCTTCTAGAAAGCCGAAAAGAAATCCGACTAGAAATCCGGCTAGAAATCCGGGTGCCCCAAGATTGGATTTAGGAAACGACCGAAAATGGTTTGATTGTATCTTCTCCGAAATATTGAATTATCTTTTTATAGAAGTGTTTTGATTGAGAAAATCAGTACTAATTCGATGTTATGTATTACCCTCTGAGTTCACAGCCGTTGGTCCAAACATGGGAAGAAATCGCTGGCCTCTGGTATGGAAAGCTCGACGAGATCAAATTAGAGCTTTTGACGATCTCTCTACCAAACTGGTATGAATCTAGAGTTGTTTTAAAAAGGATTCAAAAAGGCCAAGAACAGTTTACACAGAATTGAAAACGTTTGAAGAAGTTTTATAGAGCATCCATCAACAGTACCTAAAGCTATCACTTGCAACGTTCTTTTCTGCAGAGCCTTATTAAGCCTTTCACCTGTAAAATCTCTTTGAAGAGAGTCACACACATCACGTATCTACCTGGTGAGAGAGAGAGCCTTCCACTGTGATTCGATTAGGAGTTCTTTCAAAGCCCTTTTGTGCGTGTGGACTGATTTTTTTTTTCTCATAGTCCAGAGTTACTGAGTATGTCCTGCAACAGTCATTGGGACAAGTTGCAAGACTCGATTAGAAGAGGAAGTGAGATCTGTGTGTGAGCTATTGCAACGAGACGGTGTGCATGTATCGGCAAGAATGGGTGTAAGAGGAGTTGGCCTCGTAAAACCAACCTTGTGTACGTATTGAATCATAGTAGAAACCAGTGAATGTTCAGGGGAACGTCACTGAAGAGTGGACTAAGCTCGTCGCCCAACCACTATAAAAATCTCCGTCTACTGATCTTATCTCTTTTAATATTGTTGAACTCTAACATATCTACTTGTTCTACGCTGACATCATTGGTTGAGTTGTGAAAAAAACAGAAAAGTGGATAGTACACCTATTCACCCCCCCTCTAGGTGACTTATCAATTGGTATCAGAGCTTGGCACATTCAAGAAGTGGCTTAACAACCGGAAGGAGATCCTATGGCGGCCACAAACCCGATGCAAATTGAAGGAGGCACTGTAAACAGACCACCATATTTCAATGGGAATAATTACGCTTACTGGAAAAACAAGATGCGTATGTTCATTGACCCAATGGACTTCGAGCTATGGAGTATCGTGAAGGAGGGTTACAAGCTACCCACTATAATCGATGATGAAGGAGAAACAAAGGTAAAACCAAGATCGACTTGGACGAGGGAAGAAAAACAAAGGTATACTCTAAACTCCAAAGCTATGAATGCCCTTTATTGTGCTCTCGGTCCAGAAGATTATAATAGAATATCAATCCTTAAAATTGCTAAAGAAATTTGGGAAACTCTGGTCACCTATGAAGGAAACAATCAAGTAAAAGATTTCAAAATTAGTACTCTTGTTCACAAATATGAAATGTTCAAAATGAAACAGGGAGAAACAATTATTCAAATGTTTACATGTCTTACGGATATTATTAATGCACTAAGGTCGCTTGGGCGAGAAACTCCTACTGTGGAAATTGTGAGAAAGGTATTGCAGGGATTGCCAAAGGAGTGGAGACCAAAGGTCACTGCGATTGAGGAGGCCAAAGATCTAAGAAAAATGACAATAGACACATTGATTGGGTCACTTGTCACCCACGAAATTGTGTTAAAAGCAGAAGAGGAAGAAGCAACAAAACCAAAAAAAGGCATAGCACTACAAGCCTCAACTAAGGAAGAAGAAGGAGATGACGATGATGAGGAGATGGCTCTACTTACAAATTGATTCCAAAGACTAGTGAGGAGAAGTAGAGAAGGAAGAAGAGGGGACTCAAAATTCACCAACAAAGGAGAAAAAAGAAAATGCTTCAACTGCAATAAAATTGGTCATATAGCAGCCAACTGCCGGATAAAGCAAAAAGGAAAGAAAGCGTTAGCAACATGGGATGACAATGAGTCAGACTTCTGACTCCGAGGTGAGTGATTTTGGATTTATTGCATCCATAGATGACTTAGAAGATTTTGATAATGTTGATGATGATTTGGATAATATTGACATACAAGATGCGTACGATGAACTTTATAATGAATCAAAAAAATTTGTTCAAAAGAATATTGCTCTTAAGAAAAAGATTGTGTTGTTGGAAACTGAAGTCACCACTTTAAAAAGGGGAATCATGTCTCTTGAAACTTCTTTAAAACAAAAAGAGGATGAATTAGAAAGATTCGTTGGAGGGTCAAAGAACTTAAGCAAGTAAACTTTGGGAATCGATCCAGAATTGGCTTCATTGTGTCTGCAAGGTCGAATGCTTTAAGTAAAAATACCTCAAGTAAAGAAACACTGTCAGATTATTTCGTACCCGGAAAGTCCGTCTCAAATGCTAGGTGCTATTATTGCTCTACACTGGGTCATATTCGAACAAACTGTCCTAAAAAGAAAGCTAACAGGTCAGGACCCAAATGGCAATGGGTACCAAAAGTAAGATGTCTTTTTGCAGGAATCATGGGATTACAGGCAAAGACTCATGATCCTATGTGGTATCTAGACAGTGGATGTTCCCGGCACATGACTGGTGAAAAGGAAAGGTTTACATCTCTCAGTCAACATAAGAGTGGAACTGTTACTTCGGCGATGATAGCAAGGGTGAGATCATAGGAAAAGGTACTATCGGTAACCCAAACTCCTCTTGCATTAAAGTTGTATATCTGGTTGATGGTTTAAAACATAGCCTACTTAGCATAAGTCAACTTTGTGATAAAGGAAATCGAGTAATATTTGATACACATTATTGTGTTGTTCAAGATAAAACCACCGACGAAGTTATCTTTACTGGAAGACGGGCAAACAACACCTATATTGTTAACATGAGTGATATCACAAAAGATAACGTAAAATGTCTCGCAAGCTTTGAAAGTGAAAGCTGGTTGTGGCATATAAAACTTGGACATGCTAACATGAAACTTCTAAAATTACTATCTCAAAAAGATCTCGTTAAAGGCATTCCTAAGTTAAACTTTTCAAAAGACAGAGTTTGTGAAGCATGTCAATTAGGCAAACAAATTAAAAGATCCTTTAAACCCAAAACCTTTAGAACTAATTCATATGGACTTAGTTGTACCATAAGAACTACTAGTATTGGGGGAAAGAAATACTTTCTTACCATGGTAGATGATTATTCGAGATATACATGGGTGAGCTTCATTACTCACAAGAATGAAGCATTTAATATGTTTGTGAAAATTGTGATTAGAATCCAAAAAGAACAGGGGTACAAGATTTGCAAAATCCGAAGTAATCACGGAAAGGAGTTTGATTACTTAGAATTTGAGGCTTACTGTGACAAATATGGAATACATCATCAATTTTTAGCTCAAAGGACTCCACAGCAGAATGGAGTAGCAGAAAGAAAGAACAGATGACTCCCAAAAATGGCAAGAACAATGCTCAAACAAAATAAACTACCAAACTACTTCTGGGCCGAAGCAGTGAACTCCGCCTGCTACATTGGTAACCGTGTTTTTCTTAGAGCTGTCATTCATAAGACTGCATATGAGCTATGGTATGATAAAAAACCAAATGTATCGTATTTCAAAGCTTTTGGATGCAAATGCCATATTCTAAACACTAATAATAATGTAGGAAAACTAGACTCTCGCTCTGACATTGGTATATTTCTTGGATACTCCACATCTAGTCGTGCATATAGAGTCTTTAACAAACGCACACTAGCTGTAGAAGAATCAGCAAATGTCACCTTTGACGAGATTGATGACGTTAGTCCTACCGTGCATAATCTACACGACAATGATGACGAGATGTTCCCTTTAGTCTCGCATGAGATCATTGAAGAACAAGAAAAACAACCCAAGGTTATGTCAGATCACCCTAGCGACCAAATAATTGGGGATCCCCAATCTGGGATAATTACTCTGACATCATTGGTTGAGTTGTGAAAAAAATAAAAAATTGGACAGTACACCTATTCACCCCCCTCTAGGTGACTTATCATGGCTTGAGTAACCAAAAACAAAGTTGGAGCCCATGCATGCGGTAGTACCCAAAAAAAAATTGAAATACCCCCAGTCGCGTTGGAGGTTTTGTTTGCATTGTTTTGGGCATGAGCACCCCAAAAAGGCCTGTGTGGGTGGCCTAGTGCATGGACATGCCTCAGCCAAGCCTTGGCAACGATGTGTCCCTTTGGAAGGCTTGCCAACAAGTTGGTTGGCATTGTTTTTGGCTTGGCAACCGAAAGTGGCCACCCTAGGGTATTCTCGATGATGCATTGGCATCCCCACATGGCTTCATTGATTAGTGAACGACTTCTTAAAAAGTAAGACGCTGACAATGCTAAGCCTTGTGGTGATGCCTGGGTAATCTTTGAAATTTCATCGTGATGGGGATAGATCATTGCAATTGTTGGTCTTCAACGAGGAATTCCTAGTAAGCGCGAGCCATCAGCTCGCATTTACTACGTCCCTACCCTTTGTACACACCGCCTGTCACTCCTACCGATTGAATGTTCCGATGAAGTGTTCGGATTGCGGCGACATGGGCAGCTCGCCACCAATGACGTCGCAAGAAGTCCACTGAACCTTATCATTTAGAAGAACGAGAAGTCGTAACATGGTTTTCGTATGTCAACCTGCAGAAGGATCATTGTCAAATGCCAAGCAGAAAGACCCACGAACAAAAGTATATGAGTGGTTGACCTAGTTGTCACCTTCTATTTGTTCGTTCTTAAGTGGGTGCACGGTCCTTTTGGAAACATGTTCATTCACTTGTCAAATAACGAAACCTGGTGCAAACCGCGCCAAGGAAACTTGGAAAAAAATGCACGTTTCCACCCATTCGTGGGCTGTGCTTGGCGCTAGCATATTTTGTAAAAGTAAATGACTCTCGGCAATGGATATCTTGGCTCTTGCATCGATGAAGAACATAGTGAAATGTGATACTTGGTGTGAATTGCAGAATCCCGTGAATCATCAAGTCTTTGAACGCAAGTTGCACCTGAAGCCATTAGGTTGAAGGCACGTCTGCCTGGGCATCACGCATCCCGTCACCCGCCACCCTTGTCCTTCCATGGGTAGGTCAATGCCTGGGTGGATATTGGCCTCCCATGCACGTTTGTGCTTCGCTAGTCTAATAACACAGTCCTCGACAATGGACATCACAACTAGTGGTGGTTGTTTAACCATTGTGTAACGTTGTGTATGTCATTGTTGTTGTGGGTTGTTGCTCCTTTGACCCAAAAGTAACATACATATGTTACCTTGATTGCGGCCTTAAGTCAGGTGGGATTACCCACTGAGTTTAAGCATATCAATAAGTGGAGGAAAAGAAACTTACAAGGATTCCCCTAGTAACGGCGAGCGAACCGGGAATAACCCAGATTGAAAATAGGGAATCTCATTGTTCGAATTGTAGTCTGGAGAAGTGTCCTCAGCGACGGACCGGGCCCAAGTCCCCTGGAAGGGGGTGCCAGAGAGGGTGAGAACCTATCGTGCTCGAACCCTGTCGCACCATGAGGCGTTGTCATCGAGTCGGGTTGTTTGGTAATGCAGCCCCGAAGGGGCGTGAATTCCGTCCAAGGATAAATATGGGCAAGAGACTAATAGCATACAAGTACCAACAGGAAAAGATGAAAATGACTTTTAAAAGAGATTCAAAGAGTGCTTGAAATTATCTGGAGGCAAGCAAATGGGGATCGGCGATGCACCTCGGTCGGATGTGGAACAGTTAAAGTTGGTTCGCCAATTGACTCAGGGTGTGGATTGATGCGGATTGAGATGGAGGCCAAAGCCCAGGAAGTCATTAAGCCTATGGAGATGCCTTCGCCCCGATCGTGGCTGGCAATGTGTGCCTTTTTGGTGTGCTTCGGCATCTGCGTGCTCCCGGCACCGGCCAATGGGATCTCCATTTGGCCCGTTTTGAAACACGACCAAGGATTCTGACATGTGTGCGAGTCAACGGGTGAGTAAACCCGCATGGCATAAGGAAGCTAACGGGTGGGATCCCCTTGTGGGTTGCACCACCGACCGACCTTGATCTTTTGAAGGGTTCGAGTGCGAGCATGCCTATTGGGACCCGAAAGATGGTGAACTATGCCTGAGCGATGAAGCCAGAGGAAACTCTGGTGGAGATCCGCAGCGATACTGATGTGCAAATCGTTCGACTGACTTAGGTATAGGGGCGAAAGACTAATCGAACCGTCTATTAGCTGGTTCCCTCTGAAGTTTCCCTTAGGATAGCTAGAGCTCGTGTGTGAGTTCTATTGGCTAAAGCCAATGATTAGAGGCATCGTGGGCGAATGCCCTCAACCTATTCTTAAACATTAAATAGGTAGGACGGCACGGCTGCTTTGTTGAGTCGTGCCACGAAATCTGGAGCTCCAAGTGGGCCATTTTTGGTAAGTAGAACTGGCGATGCGGGATGAACCTAAAGCCAGGTTAAGGTGCCCAACTGCGCGCTAACCTAGAACCCACAAAGGGTGTTGGTCGATTAAGACAGGGGGGATTGCCAAGCAAAGAGGGGGATTTCAAGAAAGGGCGGAAAGACATCACTAAACCATACTCGTTGCGCCTAGCACTGTAAATGCTTTGCACCAAAGCGCTCCGCACCGTAAGCACTACTACACATTTTCAAGCCAAGTGACGTCGTTGGCAACATAAACAAAAGACTAGGCAACCCAAGCAAAACGCGGGAGGGGGGGGGGGGGGGGGGGGGTGGGTGTGTGGTTGCCAAGCAAAGAGGTGGGTGTCAAGAAAGGGGGGTAAGACATCACTAAGCCATACTTGTTGCGCCTCGCACTGTAAATGCTTTCCACCGAAGCGCTCCGTACGGCAAGCACTACTACACATTTTCAAGCCGAGTGACGTCGTTGGCAACATGAACAAAGGACTAGGCAATCCAAGTAAAGCAATTTGGGAGGGAGGGGGGATTGCCACGCAAAAAGGGAGGGGGGGTCAACCAAAAGGGGGATTGGTGGGGGGGGGGGGGGGGGGGGGGGGACACGGGGCATCCACAACGTTTAGCATTGTCAGCGTCTTACTTTTCGAGAAGCCGTTCACTAATCAATGCAAGCCACATGGGGATGCCAATGCATCATCGAGTATACCCTAGGGTGGCCACTTTCGGTTGCCAAGCCAAAACGATGCAACTAACTTGTTGGCAAGCCTTCTAAAGGGACACATCATTGTCAAGGCTTGGCCGAGGCATGTGCATGCACTAGGCCACCCACATAGGCCGTTTCTGGGGTGCCCACGCCCAAAACAATGCCAACAATCCTTCCAATACAACCGGGAGTATTTCAATTTTTTTTTTGGTATTACCCCATGCATGGGCTCCAACTTCGTTTTTGGTTGCTCAAGCCAAAATGGAATGCCAAGCACGTCTTGTGGGCATGCCCCTATCATTGCCGAGGCTTGGTGGAGGGTTTTGCATGCACTAGTCCACCCACGTTGGCGGTTTGTGGTGCCGAAGCCCAAGACGGGACAGCGACACCCTAGGAGGGACACCCCCCCCCCCCCCCCCCCCCCCCCCCCAAATATAGCATTCTAGGAGTCACAATGGGGTTTTTTTTTTTGAAGTAATGCGATTTATTTATGCCATAACTCAATGTAACCACCAAGATAATAAATAAACCAACCTACAAAAAAAATTTGGGATTTTTTTCATTTGAATATTTTTAATTAATTAATTACTTAAAAATAGCATAAAAATATTTAAAAAATATGAGAAAAGGGAAAATTATGTAAAAATTATGGTTGACTTGGGAAAGCTATTCATGTGTTTTAGAAAATATTGTGGCTAGTAAGATTGTAGAAGAATGTACAAAGTCGCGTTGACGAAGCGTAAAAAACATAAAATGCGAGGATGATAAATAGTGCGTGTACTCCGATATGTGGTAACCATTAGGAAATACTTTTGGGGTGTTTATTCACTCCCTCTGTGTTGAACAATCATGCCTTGCCTTCCTTACTACTTCTTTGTGTTCCGTTACGCATGCGCCTGCTACGTGGCTTGTGAGCTGTCATTTCTTGGTTAGCCGAGCATTGCCCTTTCGCAAGTCCATCAGAAAGCAATGTCTTTTCTTCTTAATTTTCATTGTATGTTGAGGTGCCATTCCTTGTCTCCCTTTGCATGCGTGCAGTTTCTCCGAAAAATGGCATGTCATCATTTTGCTTGTATTAAGCGGAGTCGTGTCGTGCCATGGCTTCAACGTAGCTATATCATGTCGAGGCTGCAATTCTGTTCCGGTATTGAGGATAAAAGCCAAACTTTACCATAGACATAACCTCGTTTTTTATTTCACGCTTGTTTTATTTGGGATTCCTCCGCATGCCAAGCCATGCATGCTTGCCCTTTTCTAGGTAGCGACAGGGTGCTTTGCACGTTAGCAAGCCAAGTCGTTCACATTGGTTGGAAGTGGTTTTTGCACTTTGACATGGCAAGTCGTTCGTGTTTCTAGGTAGCGACATCGTTTTTGGCACACCGACAAGTAAGCCTTGCACGTTTCTAGGTACGAACCTCGTTCTAGGCAGTGACGTCCTTTTTGGCACATCGACGTGCCAAGTCGTCCACGTTTTTAGGTAGCGACATGCCAAGTCGTGCATGTTTCTAGGTACCGACATGATTTTTTGCACGCACACATGCAAGTCGTGCACATTTATAGGTAGCAACATGCCAAGTCGTGCACGTTTCTAGTCAGTGACATGGTTTTTTGCAGTTTCAACCGTAAGTCGTTCACGTTTCCAGGTAGCGACATCAGTTTGGCATGTCCCCATGCAAGCCCTGCACGTTTCTAGGCAGCAACCTCATTTTTGGCACGTCATGATGCTAAGCACGTTTCTAGGCAGTAACATGCAAGTCGTGCACATTTTCAGGTAGCGAAATGCAAGTCGTGCACGTTTTGAGGCAGCGACATCAGTTTTTTGCACTTTAACACCCAAGTCGT